>JAASGO010000465.1:0-23009 GCA_023334245.1 Globisporangium cederbergense
CCGAAACAAAAACGCCCATCGGGAACATGGCGTCCATTCAAGCAACGACTTCGCGATGCCGTCGGTCTCCTTCCGGCACTCTTCTTCGTCAACTTCGACGACGAGCGCGTGTGTTTGAGACTGCGAGGCTTTCTCCAGTTCAAGCAGTGGACCGTGTCCTGGATGGCGTTACTCAAGTTCAAGATGAGACTCTACAGCTCTATGCAATCCGCCATTGAAGACCTTCAAAACATCACGCCTCAGAGCTTGAAGGAAGATCTCAATGAGCCCGAGCTCCTGACAGCATTGTCATCGATCCTCGCGCACATTCTTCGCGGAGATGTCATCGAGTATCGGCCACTCGTGGATAAGCTGCTGCCAGGATGACTGCTGATGATGGAGTGACTCCTTGGTACGGTGTACACGGACGGGCTGTCGAGAGGCGGTGCGCTGCAGGACCTCGAAGGCTTCCGGTCGTGGTTTGCGCTGCGCAAGTGCACGCCTGAGCGACTGATCAACCGCTCTCTCGCCGATCTCCGAGAGTTCCCGCACATTCCAGATTGGATAGTGGACGAGCACGACCACATTGCCACGCAGGATGCTTTCATGATGAAGTCGGAGCGTGCTCAAAAGATGACAGAACTCACCATTCGTAAGAGAAACCTGACCAAGGAGCGCAAGGAACGACAAGAGCAGAACGTGTGGCCGACCGATGACAAAGAAGAGTACGAGCGAGCACTTCAAGCTATCAAGGAGGAGAACAAGTCACTGCTCGCGGAGAAGAAGCTGCTGCTCCAACGGACTCGCAAGTACCGCCTGTTCCCGACTCGATCGCAGCAGAAGACACTTCGGCAGTTCATGGGCACGTGTCGCTGGATGTACAACCAAGCCGTCGCGCACTTTCGAAAGACGAGTGACTTCAACGCGATCAACCTCAAAGCTCTCTACGTGACAAAGAATTCCAAAAAGACGCTCGTGTATCCCGAAGGCATGGGTCCTCCGCCAGAGTGGGCACATGGTACGCCGAGCTCATCACGTGGTATCGTAATGCGTACGTTCCAGACGAATGTCAAGAGTGCGCTCAGCAACCTGAAGAAGGGCAACATCAAGAAGTTCAAGATCCAGTTCTCCAGCAAGAAAAGGTCTCCCGACTTTACGTTCGGTGAAGAAAGTAAATTCTCCAAGATCAAACAGAGCGGGTCTGCGTTCTACCTCTCGATCTCCAAGCTGAAGAATATCCGAGTGAAGATGGACGCGCTCGTGACGATCGACAGCGAGATCGATATCATATTCAACAACGGCTTCTGATATGTGGCCATTCCTGAAGTCGTCAAACCTGACCCGTACGAGTATAGAGGCACGTGCATCGCGTTGGATCCCGGCACAAAGGCGTTCATGACTGGCGTGGACCTCGAAGGGAACGTGCTGGAGTTCGGTCGTGACACCAAGACTCGTCTAAACGCGGTACGGAGTCGTCAGGCAACCGCCCAGAACACGATAGCTAAGTTCAAGAACGAAAATACCAAGAGCAAGCGGTGGCAGTATAGAGCATACGCGAGAGCCAAACGTACGTTCTTGAGTTGCACGGCGAAGATGAAGAACTGCGTGAAGGAGCTGCACTGCCAAACGAGCGTGTACTTGACGAAGCACTATGACGTGATCATATTCCCGATCTTCAAGACGAAGGACATGGTGAAAAGAAGCAGCGCTCGCAACAATCGGTTCAATGAAGGCATACTGAGTCTGAACCACTATCAGTTTCGACAACTACTCAAAGCCAAGTGTGAAGTTCGAGGCAAGTCGTTGGTGGTGTGTTCGGAGATGTACACCAGTAAAACGTGTGATCGATGCAATTGCCTGCATCTGAAGCTCGGGAGCAATGACGTGTTCAGCTGTCCAAAGTGCAAGTACACCGCCGGTCGAGATGAGAACGCGGCATCCAACATCCTGCGCTATGTGAGTGCAGGCAGCTTGCAGGTCTTTGCGTAGCCAAGGTGTGTACCCCGGGTTACAGCGGGCCGCGATATCTATCGCGAACGGCGATGGCAGTCTACTGCTGTCGTCGTGAAACAATCTGCTTTCTCTACTGTTGTCTGCGTAGTTCTGTGTAGCAAATGGTAGAGTCTTGGTCGATTTACTGTAGCTTTGTGACGAAAATGGAGTTGACAACCATGTTTTTATTGGCTGTAATTCGTGTTAAATCAATTAAAATAAAATCATTGGCTGAAAATAGAATAGGGTTATCTCTCTCACAACAACCTCATTTTTCATGCGCGCACAGGGGCAGGTGGGCGGCGGTGGCGCGGCTGGGAAGAAGCGCTCGGCGCGCGCCGAGCACGAGGCGCCCAAGCCCTCGCAGAACGCCTACCTGCACTTCTCCGCGGCGCGCCGCAGCGAGGTGGCTGCCATGTACGTGGACTGGACGGTGCAGCAGGTGTCGGCAGAGGTCGGGCGCCAGTGGAAGGCGCTCTCGCAGCTCGAGCGCAAGCCGTGGATTGAACTCGCGCAGTTCGACAAGGCGCGCTTCCAGACGGAGCTGGAGCAGTACCTGGAGAGGCGGCGCGCGGAGGAGATTGTCGCACCACTCAAGCGCAAGAAGAGTAAGAACCAGCCCAAGCAGCCGGACACGGCGTACATCTGCTACTGGAAGAGCAAGCGCCTGGAGCTGCTGAGCGAGAACCCGGACATGGAGTCCACGCTCGTGTCCAAGGAGGTCGGGCGCCACTGGAAGTCGCTCTCGGAGGAAGAACGCCAGGTGCGCACTTTGCGCTGTTCTCGCGTTTGATGGATGAGCCAGTGTCACAAATGTCTAACGTCCACATGTGACTGAACGACTGTATGACAGATCTGGAAGGACATGTCTGCGCAGGACAAGCTGCGTTATCAGCAGGAGATCGCCACGTACCAAGAACCGCCAATGGTACGTTCATCTGTCTTCCTATTACGAGGCTTCTTGTTTGTTCATTTATCGTAATGCCTGTTACTCCACTTCTCGCAGGACATGGCGCCAGTGAGGAAGCCGATCAAGGACCCATACGCGCCCAAGCCTCCGAAGACGGGCTTTCAGCTCTTCATGAGCCACAACCGTGAGAGCTTTACACTGCTAAACATGACGATCAATGAGTTCCGCGTTGAAATGAGCAAGTTGTGGAAGCGACTCACGGAGGACGATAAGAGCGTCTGGCACTCCATGGCCAAGCAAGACCAGCTGCGCTACGAGACGGAGGTGAACGCGTACAAACCGCCCGCCTACCTGTCGACCAACGTTGTGCGCGCTCGGAAGCGTCTGGACGAGCTGAAGAAAGTGGCGAGGAGCGACGCGGAGGCGCCGAACCTGCCTATGACAGCGTACCACATCTACCTCACGCTCAAGCGCCGGGAGCTGCAGATTCAGCAGCCGCGGCTCAAGCACAACGAAGTGATGCGGCAGGTGGGACTCACGTGGAAATCGCTGAGTACGCACGACCGGGAGCCGTATCTGCGGAAGGCGGAGCAGGACGTTGACAGGTTCGAAAGGGAAATGGAGAACTATTTGGGCGCGCAGGTGCCTCGCAGCTCCAGCAGCAGCTCGTTCACAGACAGCTACAGCGCAGAGAGACAGGCGGCTGAGCGTTCGAATGCGAAGAAGAAGCGCAAACTCACAGACGCGCCTGATGCTGCTGCCACAGCTGTGAAAATCAGGCGGAGGAAGGACCCGGAGACGCCACGCCGACCGCAGACGGCATATAACCTCATGTACATGTCCAAGCGCCAGGAGATCCTAGCAACGTATCAGATGTCCCACAACGAGTGCTCAGCGCTCTGTGGGCGCATGTGGCGGCAGATGTCGGAGCGGGAGCGCGAGCCGTACCACCGCATGGCGATCGAAGACAAGCTACGCTACGAGTCCGAGATGCGCGAATACCGCTCGAGACTGGAGCACTCGCGCGCGGAGGAAGCACATGCGACCCGCAAGAAGTCGCTCGGGTTTCGACATTTTCTCAATGCCAAGCGCCGCGAGAACGAGGGGCTGTCGTACGACGAGATCACAGCCATCTGGAATAACATGTCGGAGCCCCACCACACGCTCTGGGAGGAGCTGGCGGTCGAGCACGTGGAGGACGAAGACGACAACGAAGATGACGAAGAGGAGCAACGTCGCCTGGAGGAGAGCGCGCGAGTGGTGCTGGGCACGCGAGTCTTCCGTCAGGACGACTGCGATGACGACGACGAGGACGACGAGTACCGTCAACACCACTTGGACGACCAGCTGCACTTTGAGCCGAGCCAGCATCACCACCGCCACCGGGTCGACAGCAGCCGCGGACCACAGAAGGGAGAAACGCTCGGATTTCACTACTTTGTGGAGTCCAAGAAGCCCGAGCGCGAGCGCTGGACGAAAACCATGTGGCTGGACGAGTGGGAGTCGCTCACGGAGCCCCATCGTGCCCTGTGGGAGGATCTTGCAGAGGAACACTCGGTGGAAGTGATTGAGGAAGAGCACCGCCGTACCGTCCCAGATCTGGATACTGACGCCTTCGTGGGCTTCGTGACTGGAAACGGCAACCCGCCTGTGAACGCGTTTGTTTAAAGTATGGTCATTCACTGTTTTCAAGGCCAACTTGAAAGATTCGCTCGCTCTCCGTCGCGGATCCAGCTCCCAGACTGCTTCACGTGGCGAGAACTTTCCACGTACACGAGTTGTTTCGCCCTCTTCAGCAGCAACGAAGGGGGGCTCAGCGGCTGGCTTGAACGAAACCAACCAACCAACCAGCATGCGGGGCGAGTTCCTGTGACGTGGTACAAGCCAGAGCAAACACAGAAGGTTAGTCAGTCGTCGATAGTAAGCGGTTAGCGCCGTTTCCGTATATAATAACTCCATCTCCATGCTCCGCTCTCCATCCCAAATGTGTGTGCTATTGTGGTGCTGCGTGCCCACAGATCGCCTGCGATGGTGAGCACCTATATTTAGTGACCGCCGCCACTGTAGCTGCTGCTGTAGGTCTGGGCGTACTCATCCTGATCCCCGCAGTCCGTTCTTCCTGAATATCTTTATTCGTTTCCGAACCCCAGACAGCGCAAGATTTGCCGCTATCGCACCAAGTGGTCGGTGGTTTTGCCTGCTCCCTCCATCTGGAATTAAGAAAGCCCGCGGGCGAATTCGGAAACACCAGCAGCACATTGAGGTGGCACGAGAAAACCCAACGAACGCAACGCTAGACTGCAGCGAAACTGCTTGCATCCGCTGCTTCTGCCTTTGGCGTGAAACTCACACAACAAGCGAGCGAGCGAGCGAAAAAGATATCTTTTCGGAGCACCAACTGGATCATTTCTCAAATTCGCGCTCGTGTTCAAGGAAGGGGAGCGCGTATCTTCTTCAGCTGCGAAAGTTTAAAAGCGACCTGCGCGCAACAACCCATCGATCGAGGTAAGCATGAGACCCATCGGCAATAAGAGTGCAGTGCGTTTGATGGCCGACAAACTAGTCTCACCATCTCTGCTTTGTTTTCGTCATCCACAGGACTAGCTAGCACAGTCGGTTTTTATCTCAGAACGATGAGCTACGGGTCACCAGCGTCACTAGCGTCGTCAGCAACGGCCTCGCCGAACGCGAACGCGTGCGCGTTTGAAGCTGCGCCTGATATGCCAGTCGTGTCTTCTGCCGTCTCGATCACTGCTCCACGGTCATCGCATGTGCTTTACGACGACATCTCGACCAGCTCACCCGCAGTCTCAGTGTCTACTCTGCCTTCGACGACTGCTCCATCCGTGTCGCCAGTTGCATCGGCCACATCAATGGTCCAGACGGCATCACCCATGCTATCCGATGCAGCAATCGCAGGCAACTCCAAAGCCAAAATGGAGAGGATCAAGCCGCAGATGGGGATGAATGGTGGTCGCTGGACGGACCAGGAACATCAGAGCTTCCTCGCGGGACTGCGGTTGTACGGGCGGGAGTGGAAGAAAGTCGCGTCCAAGATCAAGACGCGGACGTCGGCGCAGATCCGCAGTCACGCCCAGAAATATTTTGCGAAGCTCGCCCGTGATGACGAGATGCGCAAGCACAATGGACTTGTTCCACAGCTGGACGGGACTTCATCTCAAGTAGCGAACAGCAGCTTATACGGATACTACAGCGACGGCGGATCATCGGCAGCTATGAACAGCGGAGATGATGACACGGACTCGAGCACGAGCCAGAGGTCGAGTCAGCACCCGTCTGGATCAGCAAACAGCCTCAATAGCGTCGCTTTCTCCGCCAGCACTTTGCATCCAGCTCCACCATACCCAGCCACACTGCCTGCGTCTAACCTGGCGAACCTATTCAACTCAGTTTCGAACCAGGAGCCAGCCATCCCTACAAAGAAACGCTCTCGAGCGATCTCCGCCACCAACACGGCTCTCTCGCTCCAGCCGCTGGCGAAGTCCACACAGAACGAATTCAAGCACCAGCGACGGATCATGACGAGAGAAGCAGGCGGCGCTGAGCTCCTTCCGTCGCAGGAAGAGCTACTCGAGAAGGTGTCCCCAAACATCCGTCAGCGCCTGTCCAGTCTCATCGAAGCGGAGCTGTGCGCACTGCAAGTTCTCTCCTGCTCGGCGCTTCTTCAACGACAGGACGTTAGTCGACAGAACCAAGTAGCCTCCCATCCCAGCTTGTTGAGCCACTCGACCAGCTTACCAAAACCGGTGTCCGCTGGAAGTGCGCCATTCTCTGGTCAGAACTCGATGGGTCTCGCCATGATTGCAACGGAGCAGATCCCCTCCATCTCATCTATCTATTGATCGTGTCATTCGCTCGCCAACCTGTACAGAAAGAAAGCCTATTGTATAATTAATCCAATCCTCGCTTGACTACCCACTCACTCGAAAGTTGGAAGCAAAGAAGCTGAAGACGCTCAATCGTGTCCAGATCTGCTTCTGCTGTTAATGGAATCTTGAATCAAGGCCGTGAGCACAATCGAAATGATAGATAGCACAGGTTCAAAAGCTGATAATTTCAGAAGAAAAACTAGCTCAGTTCTCAGTTACCGTCCTTATCAAGCTGTGCCGTCAAGAAAAGATCCAGGATGTGTGCCGCTGCCGATCGAGGACTGATGTACCCTCGGACCAGATCCTCGTTCATCTTTTCCGCTTTGGATTTCACTGAGGTATTCTTTGTCACCGACCGCATGAGCTGCTCGCTCAGCTGATTCCACATCCACTTGGAGCTCTGCGTGTTCCGCTTCTTCGCGATCTGTGAAATCCACACAAACAGGTAAATCGTTATGCCACTGCCACCAAAATCTCACGTATGACAACCTGCAAATCATAAAGCTACTTACTTTGTTCAGATCGTTCATGCTCGTCCGATACTCCTCAATGACACCCCAGACCTTGTCGATTCCCTTCTTTTCGATCGCTGAACACAGTTTCACCTGCAACATGCGTCAAATGATAGGTGGAGATGGAGCTTAGCCAAAGTTCATTCACAAAAGCCAAGCTAGACCCTGCAGTACTTACTTTCGGTTGCCAGTCTGGGTCTTTGCGTCGCATGAGCTGAAGTGAGTGCATGTAGTCCACCGCGGCATGCTTCGCTGCGCTGTTTGATGCAATTCGCATAGAAAAATCGAAGCAAAGTCAAAAGCTGCAGTAGTGACTTCAACGAATGCACTTCGACACAAGTACAAACCTCTCGAGCGCCCCGTCCGCTTTGTTGACCACAATAATGTCGGCAATCTCCATGATGCCTTTCTTGGACCCCTGGAGCTCGTCTCCACCTGCCGGCGGGACTAGTAGCATAACCATGTCAACCGTGTCATCGATCACGATTTCCGATTGTCCCAGCCCGACGCTCTCGACGAGGATGATGTCGTAGCCAGCAGCTTCGCACAACAGCACAATGTCGTTCGTATGCTGCGCGACACCGCCGAGCGTTCCTCGGGAAGGCGACGGACGCACAAAGGCGTTCGGATCGTTCGACAGATGCGTCATGCGGGTCTTGTCGCCGAGGATGGATCCTCCTGATCTGGACGACGACGGATCTGGCGACCAAATCCCAAAGAGCAGCCACACAATTCTAGTAAGTAAACCAGGTGAATGTGGATCGACACGCAGAGGCTACGCGGGTGTGTGTGTGCTTACCGATCGCCAAGACGGCCACCTTGTGGCTCTTGGCAGTGAGATACTGGCCCAGCGTCTCAATAAAGGTAGACTTGCCTGCGCCGGGCGGTCCTGCGATGCCGACACGGAACGTCGGTAGCCCCTGAAACTCCTTCTCCTGCTCGCTCGCCTCGCGCCTGTGGGTCAGCACCGCGTCCAGGAGCAGCTCCGCCTGCTGCTCGTCGCTCTTGAGCGTGGACTCGACTGTTGATACGGACAGATGAATCATGGGTCAGCTTCTGTCGGGCGCCATCACATCTACCTATAAATGCAAAACACACAGCTTCAACTTGGCTCGTACCAAGTGTGATGGAGCGGCTGAGTGCCGTGCGGTTGGCTGTCAGCACGCCGTCCACCAGGCGCTGCGTGTCTGGACGCATTTGCACTGCACCAGCGCCGGTGGACCGAAACGTCGCGTTCAATACGCCAGAAGCCGCAGTGGAAGGCAGCAGTGGCGACCGCCGCGGGAGCACTCGTCGCAGAAGACTCATTCCACTTCTGTTGTGCTCTGTCAAACTCTCGGCTTCTTGCCGCGGCTTCCAATCCAATGCGCGACGCAACCTCAAGTTGGCTCAAAATCGCACTTAAACGAGATTTTGCAAGGAACATTTGAAGCCGGATAAATCGTCAAGCTTTCATTGACAGAAACGAAAAGCGTCGGATAATTTAGTATACAAAGCGCTTTGGCTCAGCTGCAGCCACAATGAAAAAGCGTACCACGGGCGATACTGTACCGTATAAAGTGCAGGAGCGAATCTGATCTTGGACACACTCACTTTTGTTGTTCCAATGCAGCAGCAGTAGACAGCTCCGCCTGACATCCGGGCGAGCGAGCGAGCGTTTGTAACAACTCCATGTGGCCATCCAGCCGCTGATCCAGCCAGTTGGTGGAAATTCAATTTGGCGGCCAAGTGGAAATGATGCAAGCGCGGATGTTCTTTGCTCCTTTCCCGAATCGTGCGTCCCTTGTGTAATTGCAAATGTTTGGTAAAGTGGATAATTGTAAGGGCTATTTTCCACAAAGAAACCACCAACGCCGATTGCAGATCTAACCCACCAAAGCATGTGTAAAATACTGGCGTCTTCGGTAATTTACTGACTGATGTTGGTCGTCACTCTGCTTGATGAATGAATGAAATTGAGTCCTCATTGAAAGGTGGTTCGCACTTCCACAGCTTTACTGCAATCTATTGAGCTGAACATGGTGGTGGTAACCCCCAGCAGGTTTCGGACGCAAGAACGAGATTGAGTGAAAAGTACCCAACAGCAAGTTACAGCATGCAAGGTGCTAGTATTTCGAGCAAGCGTATTCGTTTTATTGCCCAAAATTTGGTCGAAGGTAGAAGTTGGCATTCAAAACGTCTCAACGAGCGGATGTACTTTCACTGGTTTGTGGAAATATGCTTGCTGGAATGTTTACTGTCAGCTGCGGTTTTCCTCCGGGTGCGTCGGTCCAGGAGTCTGGCAGTAATTGGTGATGCGGACTATGTGTGAGATGCAGCACAAATTGAAGCAACCAGCATTCATGTCCTCGCAGGACGATTCCATCATTATGTTTGCCCAACTAGTACATTGATACAAAAAGCTGCGAGGGGTGAGGGGTGAATCTGTAAAGACTGGCTTATGCGTATGGTACACTAACGAATATAGTTGACAGTTTGTTGGTTACCAAATTAAGAGCCACTGGCTTACAGACCGATATAGATCAAGGACCATGTGTGACTGTGGCATATATACAAACGTAGGGCTTCCGTACTATAGAGAACACGCTGGTGATTCTGACCGAAGACAGACTGCTTATGCTATCACTTTCTTGCTAGTTTTACTTGAGAATGCATCTTGAGTTACTTCCGGTACATATTTGTATAAATTACAAGATAATTTTGTATTTTTCGAACGTAAACTATGCCTGTGTGGTCCATCTTTGGCGCTGTCGACCATATTTTAGTAGACACTCCTCAAACTGTTCCATATTTACTGTTCACTTGTGTCTAGGCGCCAGTGGATTCGGGATCCATCGCCTCATTGTTCGGGACACTAGTCAGCTTGTCCCGCAAGCGAAACAAGAAGGGGGTGACAATCTCGCGGGCACAAACGCACGCGAGGTACTTTGCTTCCACATTCCCATTCGGAGACACGAGCCAGAGAGCGTTCGCAGGCAGCAGCAGCCGCGGCAGTCGCAGCTCCAGAGACAGAAAGAGACAGCGAGGAGCGCGCGTCAGGCCGACCGACGAGCAGATCGATCGATTTCGCGAGCGCGTGAGCGAGTGACAGCGCCCACTCCCGAGGAAGTGAGAGAGAGACACACACATACACACACACGTGACGCAGAGACGCCGACACGAGCATGGGGCAGAGCTGGTCGCGCAACGGCTTGCCCGGCGGAGGCGATTTCTACGTCGGCCCGATCTACGCGACGAGCCTGAGCCACGACCGACAGACAGAGGTGCGCCTCGGGGGGATCGACGCGAATGGAAGCGCCGCCACTCAGACCGTGCAGATCGGTCCGCGCGGACAGCTGGAGCTGCTGGACGTGCCCACCAACATCCGCAAGCAAGACGTGTTCAAGCGATTAGGCGTCCTCGTAAAGACGAGCGGCAGCCGACTGATGCAGAACGCCGAGGTGGTCGTCACAGATTATTATAGAATGGAGGGCAAGCGTCTCGTGCCGCGCAACCGGGTACAAGGACCGAACCCGACCAACTGGCAGGGCGTGAAGGGCCCGGCCGAAGCCAGCGCCGGCCTGCGCATCGGCGACACGCTGTATGCGATTAACCACCGACTGGTAGTAAATAAGTCCAAGGGCCAAGTGTTACGGCAGATCAGCTCGCTGCTAGACAAGAGCGACGGCGCGCCGGTGATCCTCACGTGGAAGCACACGGAAGACATCGACTCAACGCCATGGGAGCTCGAGGTCTGCCTGCCGCCACCGGAGGGCGTCTACACCCAGCTAGAAAACGAGTGGGGGCCTGCTCGACCGACCAAGATTTCCTCCGTGTCAATTTAATTTGCAGCAATCGTCCGAGGCGCGTCCAGCCCATGTCGACACCCGTGTATACAACCAACCAACCAGCCACCCCGCGAGGCGAGCCAAGCCGACCGACCACCCGAGCGCCAAGACAGCAGCGTGCGAACGGAGCCGCCGACCATGAGAAAGTGACCCACAAAAATCAAAAATACCAATGTGCCATCCGTGAATTTTTAATCAAGCAGCCCTGTGTGCTCCCTCTCAGTGGAAAGAGTGGTCGACATGGAGCGGCGGCGACGGACACAGCGCAGCAGCACGAGTGAGAGCGAGTGAGTGGCAGGCAGCAACAGCAGCAGCAGCGGACTCAGGTTCTTTATTATTTTATCTTTCATTTCGCTTCGCTCGCATTGCTACGCTCGCGTCTGTTCTTCCGTGTCTCGACGGCCGCCGATCCATGGACTTGTTGGCCGCCATCGCAGCAGACGACCGAGCGACCGACCCGTGATGCGCAGTATGAGACGCTCCGCCACCTTCCGCAGGTAGAAGGTGTTGCCGCCGATCGTAAAGCGATTGTACAATACAAAACGGCCGTGGGCCTTTCCTCATATCCACACAAAAAGGCTGTCGAATATTCATTTCGTCACGCCGTCACGTACATCCATCACCTGAGAAATGATCGCCTGCAGCACCACTGGTACCATGAATGAAGATGGACGTATTTCTATTGTAACCAGAGTGTGTTATTAAACGGTAACGAGCGAGTGGCGTTCCTTGTGCCCTGCACGCTGATCGATCGCAAGCCAAACGGATCCAAAGCGACGATGCTCACAACAAAATGCACGGCCCAACGACGACCTGTCTGCATTCACCTGCCACTCGCTTTGCCCGCTTACTCGCTTCAGTCGATGATCATGAGCTTCTTTAATCGCTCGAACATGCCGAAGGTGATGCCGACCATCGGCACGACCTTCATGAGCTCCG
This sequence comes from Globisporangium cederbergense, assembly GCA_023334245.1. Classification (NCBI taxonomy): domain Eukaryota; phylum Oomycota; class Peronosporomycetes; order Pythiales; family Pythiaceae; genus Globisporangium; species Globisporangium cederbergense. Next base: position 12,050 of record JAASGO010000465.1, read on the forward strand.
GCGTGAGTCCGCGGTAGAAGCCCTGCACGCCCTGGGTCCGCAGCAGCTCCGTCGCGATGCCGCCTGGCGTCGGCGGGATGCCGTGCAGGCCTGCATGGATGCCCGAGATCTGCAGGCGGCGGCGCACCACGTCGATCGGGAACGTCACGAGCGACGACGCGATGCCCGCGAGGCCGCCGCACACCAACGTATCCAGCACGCTGATCTGGTGGTCCAGTTCGTCCATCGTGGTCTTCTCGTCGCCTTCTAAGCCCAGCGAGCGCTGCATTTTCCGGAAGACGATCGTATGTCCTTTCAGCGTCTCGTAGAGCGTAAAGTTGATCGCGAGATTGGGCACCGTGACTGCCAATGTCGCGCCCAGTCCGCGGTAGAGCCCGCGGACGCCTTCTTCTGCTCGAATGCGCTGCGCCGCGTGGCGGATGCCGTGGTAGCGAATGTCTGAATTTAACTGTGTAGCCAGCCGCGTGCGGATGAGGTCGATCGGGTAGCACGCGATGGTGGCGACGGCGCCTGCGAGCGCGCCGGACGCGAACTGCGTCGTCCACGAGCTCTCCGTGAACATCGGGTGGTGCTGCGAGATGATCGTAGTCTTGACGGTCTCGAACGTGAAGAAGTTGACGGCCGAGTACGGGAAGCGGTGCAGTACGCTGGCGCCGTTGCCCTTCCAGAACGCGAGCGCGCCCTCGTTCTTGAGCACCTTGGTGAACGCGCCGAAGACGCTCGAGGAGAACTTGTCCGTGTGGCGCGTGGACACCATGCTGTGGACCTGAAAGAGGATGGTGAGGCGGCTGAGCGGCGCCGTGACGGTTTTACCGATGCTGCCGGCCACGCCGCCGGCGAAGAGCACGCTCGAGTGGCGCAGGAACTGCTTTTTCATGTCGCGCTGCATGAGCTCCACGTCCACGTCGTCCGTCTCGGTGCACACGTCGGCCGTGTCGCCGAAACTCACGACGCCCGTGGTGTGGCGGCGCAGCGACACGCGCGCCTCGTTCGCGCCGTCGGCCCCCATATTCGCTCGCTCTGTAGAGTGAAAGAGGAAGAGGTGGTGGAGCTCTGATGTGGCGGCGGCGCCTCCCGTCGAAATCCGCCGGGCGGGGCTGTGAGAACGCAACACCGAGCGCGTCCACCAAACAGGGCAATTCAACTGTGTTGTGTGGGGGCGGGTGAGCGGTGATGGAACCTCATTCAGCAACCTGATTGTACTTGCTCGCCCATTGTGCGTCAAAGATTCGGTTTGTGGTGGGCAACTCCCCTTATGTGACAACTGGACTAAAGGAATCAGTCCATGTGGACCACATATTTTGGTTTTAATTCTCCCTCCTGTGAGTCACTATTTCCGTGTCGACAGTGCTGCTCCACTTCGCGCCACTCCACAGCAGTGGAGCAATTGACAATTGGAGACGGCCGCGCCGATCCGACGGACCCACTCACGCACGCGCGCGCAGGCACGAGTGTCGAGTGTGTTGCTGAGGTCACGAGAGCAGTAGTTCAACTGACCGCATTCTGTGTTTAATCTGTGTGTGTGTAATCTATAGATTCAGCTCCATGGCTGACGACATGCGCGTCAAGGCGTACCCGCCGCTACCGCCGAAAGGAGGCCCACGTGTGGCGATCGTGCTGCCGACCACAGGTGACCTCTGTCTGCGCTCGCAGCTGCCCGACGCCTTCCAGCAGCAGCTCCTCATTCACGCAGATGCGGCGAGCTACCGTTTCTATGCACGCTTCGTGGTGCTGCGTAAGTTCATTGTGATGTCGAGCGACGGCGACCTCTTCACGCAGACCGTGCGGACGTCGCTCGAGTTTCAGGACCTGCCTCACCAGCAGCTGCTACCTCTACCCAGCATCTCACCCTGGGACATCGTCAAAGTACTGGATTTGGTGCAGTGCTTCACTATGGTTGCGAGCTGGGAGCTCGTGCGCGTGCGCTGGCAGAGCGGCATGGTGACGTGGCTGCCGATCGAGCTCCTGCAGCGCAACTTCGGCAATCTGCTGCAGGAGTTCTACGTTAACAGCATCAACTCGTGGGGCTTCCGCGACCGCATCTTCGCGCACAGCATCCGCAGCTTCCAGACGGAGGTGGAGCTCTGGCTCCACCACGACGAATTTCGCCAGTTCTATCAGTACTTGAGGCGAAGGCGAGCCAGGGCGACGGCACCCCAACTGACTGAAGACGATGTGAAGCCTGCTTTGAACACGTCTTCGCAGCAGAGTCAGCCTGCGAAAGCAGTACAAGTGCCTGGGCTCCCACCACGCACACAGCAGCAGTTCGCTGCAACGAACCACAACCGGAGCCAACCCCAGCAACAGCAGACAGCACCACCAGTAGGAGTACCAGCAGTTGCAGCCTTGCAGGACAGGAGAAATTCGCTGAAGAGTAACACTGCAGTTTGGGAATCCGCACCCACGCTAGCAATACAGCAGCGAGCGCTAGTGATCGAGAGATCGCAGGCAAGCGTTCCTGCTCCTACAACAAATCAACGAGCACCTCCGGCGCAAAGAAGTACTTATGAAGCAGCAACGACACAGCGTGATGTCGACCAGGTCCGTTTGCGGAAGCGCGTCGATCGCGTCGAACCTGCAGCTGATACTAGTGACGATGAAGGTGAGCGTTCTCCTGTCCGAGAGGCAGGCGCAGACTCTCATGGGCATGCTGCTGATGCCAGCAACAAGAGCAAGACGACGGAGGCTAGCGGCGCGTCGAAACGCTTCAAGAGATTGCGAAAGAAGGAGTCGGTGGAAGAAAGCACCGAGAGTGATGAGGACATCGTGCTTAGCGTGATTGCGCCGCCAGCTGAAGCAGATCAACCGAAGAGCTTAACGTTACCAGCATCAACATCAGCAACTGCGATAGTCCCACCAGCAGCTGGTGAAAATAGCGTTTCTCGAGCTTCTGGGACGCCGCTTTTGATCATCGATGATGAAGACGATGATCTAGAGCGTGACTCGTCTGATACTCCCGTCATCCTTGGAGAAATCCGCTGTGTCTGTGGAGCTAACTCTGTAGGCACATACGCTGGGAGGTGGCTCCACTGCTGGAACGATGAGTGCGGAGCGTGGGAGCACGCGGACTGCGTGGGTGTCATCGGCTCGAAGGACTGTGCGACACGGTACATCTGCGTCAAATGTGACTCTGCAGCATTTCGCTTTCGACTGGCGAACGCGCGAGACCGATTGACTGAGTGGCTCTTTCAGTGCTGCGATAGCAAGAATTCCGTGCAGCTGCTTAAGCTGCTGAACGAAAACGCCAGTGGCCAGGAGAAGAAGAAAGGATGGCGACACCCGAAGGACGGCGCGACGTTGCTGATGAGGACCGCTCGCTCTGGAATGATCAAGTGCGTTCGCCACCTCGTTGAGGTGCTGGAAGTCGACGTATTCGCGACCGACAAGTCTAGTCTCAACGCTCTCCACCACGCGGTGCTTGGCGGGCGACCGAGAAGTGTGCACTTCCTGCTAAATCATGAGCCGAAGCTGTTGGAGCATCAGGACAAGAAAGGGCGGACGCCCTTTCACCTCATGCTCGAGTCGCCGACACTGGACGATGTTTGTCTTTCGCTGCTCACGAAAGACGATCAGCTGGCTGCTGTCGGCGACCTCGAGGGCAACTCTCCGCTTCATTATGCATGTCGAGTGGTCACCAAATCCACTGTGGAGATCTGCCGGCTGCTGCTGCAGACACAGCCGATGCTAGTGCTTGAGAAATCAGGCGATAATCTGTTGCCGTTCCACCTTTTATGCAAGGCAGCGGCAGCAATGCCAAGCAGCAAACTTAGCCTGACGGAGACTGCGGCGGCCGTGAAGGAGATCGTGAGGCTGATGTTGGACATCGATGTGCTCGGCTCGTTCATCAGTACTCGCGCACCAAATGGCTGGATGGGGCTTCACTTCGCAGCTGCGTCCGGCAACCACGAGCTCGTGGCGATTCTCTGTAGATCTGAGTTCATCGATGTGAATGACTCGACGACCGATGGCTCTGAGACTGCACTCCACATTGCGGCCAAGGGCGGCTTCCACCTGAGCGTCCGCATGCTGCTGCGCTTGGGAGCGCACACGACGGTCAAGGACTCGAAGGGGTGGATCCCGATGATGCACGCAGAAAATGCAGCATGTGTCCAAGAGCTCCTCTCTTATAAGGTCACGAAGCAGCTCTCCAGACTCAATCGCATGGCAGCCAAGTTTGAGCTGAGAGAGATCGTCCAGCAGTGGAAACGGCGAGTCGTGGTGGATCCGACGTGTTTCGACATGCTGAACGACTGGTGCCACTGCGACTTGGAGCGGATCGAGCGCATGGACCGCATTTTTCTCAGTGACCCGCACCTACTGCGTCTTGACAACAAGCTTGAGTACCTCAACCAGGTATTGTTCCCGGCGTTGAAGGCACCGGTCGCAGAGAGAATGCAGGCGCATGACGAGACTACGCCGACGGCATTATCTGCAGCAGACCCTGCCTCGCGTCCACGTCGAAAGGGTGTCAAGTTCGTCTTCTCGCCACCGAACGAGCCGTACTGGACACAGTTCATGCGCATGGGCAGACATTTGGAGCCGGAGGACTTCCGAGCGCCCATGCAGTTCACGACTGATCAAGAACCAGCAGATGACGCGACCTCGGACGACAATTTTGCGCTGAAGCTGGTGCTCATTCGGTTAGTCAGGACGCTTTCAGTGAAGGTGCCAGGCTTCCTGGCTCAGCACAAAGGCAACGCATCTGAGGACAAGTCTCGCCAGCCACACTCCGAGGAAGAGCAACGAGACAAATTGCTTGATTTCTATTTATTGGGCGAACTCGTCGCGCATCTCGTGCTCTACGACGTCTCTCTTAGCGGCATCCTCGACTTTTCTCCATCGTTCCTTCGTTGCACCTTCGATATGGATACAGCAGCAGGCGAGACGAGCGACCCACAGTGGCTACTGCTCGGTCGGAGCTTCGCCGGTGGCTTCGAGCATGTGATCCCGTCGGCGCTAAAGATTCTGCGCCCCGACGAGTTCCGCGTTCTTATTCATGGACGAGCGAGCATGCTGCTGAGCGCCAGAGCAGTCGACTGGGAGCGCGCGATGGACTGGTCTGCTCATCCACAGAGCGTCGAGACAAGTGCTTGGCTGGCGCGACTCGTGTCAGAGCTCGTAATCGAAGAGCAGCAGCTGGTACTCTTGATGCTGGTGGAGACGTTCTCTGCTGCCTTCCAGCAGTTTTTCCTCGTGGGCGACGATGGCCTCACAGTAGTACCCGAGCGCCTCATCCGAGTGCTTAAGTACTCACCCGTAGAGGACGAAGACGAGGACAGCATTGCGAGTGTGGCTTCAAACTGCGACGCACTGATGCCGCACGTAGACCACAAGACTCACACGATCACGCTGCCACGGTATTCCGACTACACCGCGTTCAAGGGCTCGATGCTGCGGCTCATCCGCCACTCAGACCAGGTGTTCCGTCGCAAGTAAGCTTGACAAGCGCGTTTATAGGCCTTCTAGGACAGCAAAAAGAGGAATTCTTGCAAAATTGGCACCACTTGGATCTCGATGAGCTCTGCGAACACTTCCTCCACGTCCTCCATGGACGTCACGGCCTCCAGTTCCTCGGCTCGGAAGTGGAACAGCGCGGCCGCGAAGATTGCGATGAGCTCCAGTGAGTCGTAGCCGATCACGCGGTCCCAGAGCAAAAGCACCTGGTTAATCTCCAGCACCCCAGAGAACGCGCTCTGGATCCATGGGAACGCGATGTCGAGTGGCTGGATGCCCATATTGATGAGGTGGAAGACCGTCGAGGCGCTGGAGCGCACGATGAGCTCTTCGAAGAGCTTGCAGAGCCCGAGGATCGTGGATTTGTCCGTGCGGATCGCGTTGAGCTTGCTCCAATAGCGCACGTAGAGCTCCCGGAATACGTAGTAAATCTCCACGGGTTCATTGAAGAGGTACGTGAGCGGCGCGGCGTACATCACCAGCCCGCTGAACGGCAGCACGCCGTTCGGTGGGACGATGGGACTCACTTCAAGACCTTCGCTGCCTTCAAGATGCTGTTGCAGTGGCGCTGGCCCAGCCCCGTTGACCTGGAGCGCGTGCTGCTGGACGTAGCTGTCGCGCGTGAACGCCATGATGACGCTCTCAAGATGATCCTGGAAGACGAAATAGTCGGAGCTGTCGAAGGTCTGCTGCAGGTCTAGCAGGTACATGTCGTCCATCAGGTACTTCCACTGCGCTACGCGACGCTGCAGCTCCTCAAAGTACTCACTGGTCTCTGCGGTGATGTAAAGTGCCAGCGCCTGCCGCCAGATCTACGACGGTTGACAAGTAAGACATCAAAATCAAGTTTGTGAACATGTGGCGTCCAGTAAATCAGTGACAACTCAAGCTTGTAGGAATGCACGCACCCGCGGCCGAAGACTGACGGGACAGCCGGTCTTGGCGTACTGTCTCGCCATGGACACGCTCTGGTGTGTTAGCACAAGGTCGCCCACGCGGTTCTTCTCTGCCAGGAACGCCTGCCGCTCGCTCGAGAAGAACTCGTCCAGGCCGATCTGGCCGTGGACGGGCGAGAGTTCCGAGAAGAGGCGGCGGAACTCCAGGAACGGCGGCGTGTACATTTGCAGCTGGATGGATCCTAATAACAGCAAGAAGGTGATACGTGAAGATACCAGAAAGTAAGTTCATGACTTGAGTGCCTAAAAGACTCCATGTGCGAACACTGGTGGCTCACCCCAGGCTTCCTGCGCCTGCGCAGTCGCGCCTACTATGCGGTTGGACGACTTGATGGCCTGGAGAGCGTGCAGCAGGTCGCGTCTTGATCAGGTGGACACAAGGAATGAGTAGAAACACGTGAGTCATTCATAGTGTCATATGCGAATTGAGAGAGAGTTTTAATACCGCACCCGTCGTAGAGAAAGCGAGTCATGGCGAGTTTAGCTGGTTTGCTGGTCGTTGTCTCAGACGCGCCCTCTCCGTTTGTCTTCAGCTCATCTGCTGCTGCGGTCTGTACAGATATCTGTGTAATAGGAGCAGATACAGCACTGGCACTGGCACTGACGCTTGAGGCCAGCGCAACGAGTGGCCGCCCCGTCTCGCTCGCGAACCGTAGCATCTCCTCGCGCGTGATCGTCTCCCAGTGCTCTCGCGCGCTCAGTACGACGTCAAGACTGCAGCTATGGCTGCTGCACATCTCGGGGATCAGGACCGTCTCTTCCCGCTTGGTCTGCTTGGCCGAGGCCGCCTGCACCGCTTGGACCGCGGTGCAGTGTAGGTCGATGACAGAGCGCTTGAGCGCGCTCACGAGCCCCATCTTCTCCAGCACACAGTATAGCAACGGGCTCCCGAGTGATGAGAGTGAGCGCACACTTTGCAGCTGATCGGCTGAGTACTCAGGCTTGGCCAATTCGCTCTTGACGGCGCGCTTCCACTCCTTCACAGGGTCCAGCGCGGCAAGCTGCTCCGTCAGGAACGCCACCTTGTCCTCAAAGCTCGCTCCCGCGCCGTACCGCAGCAGCGGCGTCGCGTGGCGAGCGTCGGTACTAGTGGCGTCGGCATTGTTTGCACCCGCCGTCGACACCACTGCTGCTATTGGTGCTGTTGCTGGTGCCTCCATATTCATCCGACAGACGGATGGACGTACCAGCAAGTATCCGTGTGTCCTCCACTCGCCAAGAGGCGCAAGGGCCGCCCGCCAATTATAGCAGCGGATGCACTGTTACTCTCGCTAATGTGGCGCTTGGTGGACAGGTTATCATCACGAGCCACGAACAGCCAGCAGGCATGCACTCGTCGTCGCCTAATAGACAGACACACCTGGGCATTGCATGCGTCTTCAGGCCATACGCCTCGCATCCATGTGAGCTGCTGCTACTTTTTTCTCGCATGCAGCCATGTGACATCTTGAGTGCACTCCTGAACTATCTTTTGTGACGCAGGGGCATTATTTATACGGAGACGGTACGGCTATTCCGCCATTGGTCCCACCTGATTTCCAAAATTCCTTTGACGGGCATCATCAGAGACGACACAGCACCTCATAGCATCTCAGCATCACAAGCGCTCTCTCTGCCCACCCGCTAGCGCATTCGACTACCAGTAGCAGAGCAGTACCGACTGACAGCATGGCCCCTCACGCACATCTCGTCGCGGTGCTTGCCCTGCTGGCGCTGCCGCTGCACGTGCAAGCGTTCTCCATTTTCGGCAGCAGCCCCACGATCGACGGCGACTCGCTCTCGTGGGACGGCGACGGCGACAAGTTCACGCCCAAGAAGGCCTTCAAGGACGGTGACAAGTACACGCGAGTGTGAGTGCATAGTTACCTTCAATTGTATGCTTGTGTGTGTGAAGTGACTGAGTAGGACGCGCTAACCGATCGCCGTTGTGCCGCACAGGACGCTGACAAACTGGGAAATGGACGCGTCGGCAAACCTCTCGCTGCCGGTGACGACCAAGATGCTGTACGTCGTTATAGCTTCGCTCATCTGCTAGCTCATTTATCACCAAAACTAACCTTTCTGTCGCTGTGTGGACGTACGCAGGACGCTCGTGAACTGTAAACTCGCGTATATTCCGGAAGAAGTGCGCGCGCTGACGGGACTGGAACAGTTGTACGTTCTGCCATTTATTCATCACCACCTGATGTACCAGTAGTCAGTGTATTTACTATCTGTGCTTGTGTGTTGCTCACAGGAACCTCGCGTACAACCAAATCACCTCTGCGGACGGCGCACTCGCCTCAGCAGGGATCATCCAAGTACTGTACGAAAGCCCTCACTCTATCCACTATATCAATTTTTATGAGCTCACGCGTATGATCCTCTATTTTCATATTTGCAGGAATCTGACAAGCAACTCGGTTGCCAACTACTCATTCGCACTGCCGGCCCTCTCGACCCTGTACGTTCGCTCACGTATCCGCCTGCTACTTTGTTGACCACACTCATTCGCTCATGCCTCTGCCATTTCCGCAGCGACCTGGGGTACAACAAGCTCATGGCGTTCCCGGGCACGATCTTCAAGTCACCTCTCACGACGTTTCGCATCAATGCTAACGGGTTCCAGCTCGCGTCCGTCTCGGACGAGCAGTTCGACTTCTTCGCGGGACTCGCGGATTTCCGTGCGGACTTTGCCGCGATCACGTCCTGCAAGACTGGCACGCTTGTGACGCTCAAGGGCAGCAAGATCTGCCGCGTGGAAGACGAAGTATCCGTGAGCCCGACGGTTGCACCGTCCAAGGGGACCACTGCGCCTTCGAAGAAGACTGGCTCGTCCTCGGGCTCAGCGGCTGCAATCATTGGTGGCGCAGGCACCGCGACCGTGGGGACCACGCCAGCCGCCACTGTGGGTGTCGTGGTGAACCCGGCGACCTCCGGAGGCCACAGCGACAGCACATACATCCTATCGGGCATGATCGCGCTGCTGCTGGCGACCGTTGTGGGCGTGGGCGTGTTTGCTATCGTCTCGCGCCGCCAGACCGCCCGCATGCGTGGCAAGTTGCACGAGGACACACCGCTGTTCTTCGACAGCGAGAAGCGCAACACGTACCAAAAGGAGCTCGACGCGGGCGACAAGCTCTTCCCGTCGAACGACCAGGTGCTCGTGACCTGGCGAGTGGATTACGACAGCGTGAAGCTTGTCAAGAAGATCGCCAAGGGCGCCTTTGGCGAAGTGTGGGTTGGACGGTACCGTGGCACGAAGGTGGCCGTGAAGAAGCTGTTGGAGACGCAGGGGTCGTTCGAGGCGAGCGAAGACTTTGTGCGCGAGATTAAGCTCATGGCGTGGCTGCAGCACCCGAAGATCGTCGAGTTCGTGGGCGTGGCCTGGACCAAGCTCGTGGACATGCTGGCCGTGATCGAGTTTATGGACAGCGGCGACCTGCGCTCGCTGCTGGACGCCGACCGCGCGATGAAGTGGGAGGACCGCAAGCTCAAGTACGCGCTCGACACGATCGACGCCATCGTGTACCTGCACTCGCTCTCTCCCGTGATCATCCACCGCGACCTCAAGTCGCGCAACATCCTCGTGGACTCGAAGAAGGGCGCGAAATTGGGCGACTTTGGCATCTCGGCAGCCAAGCGTGACAAAGACATGACCACGGGTGTGGGCACGACCCGCTGGTTGGCGCCCGAGCTCGCGCGCGGTGAGATCCTCTACACGGAGGCCGTGGACATCTACTCGTTCGGTGTCATCCTCTCGGAGCTCGACACGAACGAGCTGCCGTTCTACGACGCGCGCGCGCCAGGCACGGGCGAGAAGCTCAGCGACTTTGCGATCCTGCAGGGCGTGTCGTCAGGCGAGCTGACCGTGAGTTTCTCGCCCAGCTGCCCGCCCAAGCTGCTCGAGCTCGCGCGCCGCTGTGTGAGCCTCGACCCGAAGGCGCGCCCCGCGGCCGCCGAGGTCGCCTACCAGCTGCGCCAGCGCGACCTGCTGCTCGCGTAGACAAGAAGCACGAGTCGCTGATTGCTTCATTTGCTGCAGGAGCACTCCAGTTTTGCGCAGTGTGAGAGTGCTGCGGTGAGAATACATATTTTTTAAATTGCATTTTGCACCAGCATGACCGCATGCTTCTGTCTGTGATGCCCATGGTGATGCCCATGGCTATTGCATTTTGTATGCTCCTGCAGTCATCACGTCCGCATCGTTCTGACGTCATGCTTCGTCAAGTTCCATACCGCATGCTCATTGGCTGAAAAGGCGCGAAATCGCAATTACAGTTGAACTTTTCGATTGCAATTGCCATTTTCACGTCGCCAAACCTGTCGCCGCAGCACTAGCATGGCGATCACGCAGCGCCCACCCCACAGCACAGCGGCACCCAGCTCCGACGCAGACACACCAGCAGAAGCGTCTACTCCCGTTGTCGCTGCTGCCCATGCTGCTACTCCGCCCGTACACCTGCCTGGGAAGATCCGCTTCGGCGCGTCGTTCTTTGTCACGTGCCTGTGGCTCTTCACCGCGTGCACTCACTACGTGCTGCTCTTCCGTGTACCCTATGGCTGGACCA
>JAASGO010000466.1:0-22921 GCA_023334245.1 Globisporangium cederbergense
AGAGAGAGAGAGAGAGAGAGAGAGAGAGAGAGAGAGACTGTGTGTAGACGCGTGTGGGCGTAATGATACATCCACACGCGTAGGAATGTGTTTGTGTAATTGATATCCAGGATGACTGGCATCACCGTTGGAGGCCGTACCATCAATGAGCCAGCAAGAGACGAGTGAATCAGCAGGGGTATACATACACTCTCCGCCTTGGACGATTCGCGCGACTAGCATTCACGGTCTTCCTGAAAAGTCGCATGCCGCCCCGCCTCCTCACCTAAGGCATCTCTCTTCGTTCATTCATTCATTCCACAACAAGCCAAACGCGTTTCTTCGCTCGCATCCAAGCAAGCACCTGCAAACAAGACAAACGCTGCCCAATGCAAGTGGCGGACGCGATCCCTGTGCTCAACCGCGTGGAACAGCAGCGCCACTATGGTCTCGACTGCGGCGACGCGATCCGCTTCGACGCTGGCACGTGGACGCCGGGCGGTGAGCACACCAAGAAGATCAGCGTGCGCAACGTGTCCAAGCGCACGATCAAGTTCAAGTACGAGCTGCCGACAACAAAGTTCTTTAGTATGGACTTCCCCACGGTACTCACGCTCAGCCCCGGGATGCAGACCGTGCTCGACGTTGCTTTCCGACCGGTCAAGCTCGAGGAGTACGACGATTTTGTGACCTTCCACGTGCACATCACCGAGGGCGGCGTGACGGCCTCAAGCGGAAAGTTCAAGCTCCCGGTCATCGCGCGCATCGCGTCTTTGTCTATAGAGCTTCTGCAGGGGATCGACTTTGGCTTCTGCCCGACCGTTGAGACCTCGCACAAGAGCTTCACGCTGCGCAACAACGGCCAGATTGACGCGATCTTCGACTGGACGATCCCAGGTAGTGCTTTCGACTTTGAACATTACAAGGAACGTTGTATGCTTGACGACTAACTGTGTGTGTGCGATCTGTGTCAAGGTGCTGGCGGCCACGGGTCCCCGTTCGCAGTACGTCCGGCGTCAGGGCGCGTTCGAGCCGGGGAGACGATCGAGCTCACGGCGAGCTTCTGTCCCACGGTCGCATCCGTCTACGTCGCGACCTCCGCGTGCCTCGTGCGGGTAAGATCTATCTATTGTGACCTCCACCACAGCTCGTATCACTGACAACGAACTCCTGCACGTAATCTGCTGGCAGCCTGACGACGGTGAGGCGTTTGCGATCGCGCCACAACTCGAGAAGCTCATGAAGATCAGCGGCATCAGCAAGTTCACACACCTATCGTCATCTGAAAGTGAAATCAGCTTCGGGGAGATCCTCGTGGGCGCGCAGAACACGTCACGCGCGCCGACCGAGAAGGAGTTCGTGCTGCGCAACCGCTCGCTCGTGCGCGCGAGTTTTCAGATCGCGAACGTCGAGAGCGACCACGACCCCGTGTTCTTCTTCTCCCCTCTGAGCGGCGTCGTCGCGCCCGAGTCGACGCTCACAGTGAAAGTGCGTTACACGCCACTGAGCGCCGGCACATTCACGTGCGACCACTTTGATGTGCTCACACCCGGTGGCAATACGGTTCGCCTCACGTGCAAAGGTCGCGCTGTGGGTCCCACTGTGAGCGTCTGGAAGAAGAACAACGAGTCCAACTTCGTGGCGACCAGGTCGGTAAACTTCCAGGATGTGGCGGTCGGGAAAGTACCGCCGTCGTCGCGCGTCATCACGCTGCGCAACGAGTCGCCCATGGAGGTCTCTTTCCACTTCAGCTGCCAGCAGCGCGGCGTGTTCGTCTTCGACCAGGTGAACGGCAAGATCGCGCCGTACTTGGACCTGAACGTCACGATCACGTTCGCGCCCGTGCAGCCGGGCAACTTTTACCGCCGGTTCTTCTTGCTCATCCACAACCAGAGCACGCTCTTTGTGGACGTGCTGGGCACGGCCTACGATGACAAGACGCGGCCATCACCCTTCACGCAGGCCCACGTGAACGCGTACCACCTGAGAGTGTGCGCTGGACTCGGGTCGTTGAGTCCAGACCAGCTGGAGACTTACTGGCAAGACAACGGAGATGAGCTGTTCCTCCAGGGAGCGCTACGACGCATCAAGCAGCAAGACGCCGCGCTTGCGAGCCTGCGCGAAAGCCGCGAGCTCGACCGCAGCGGCAGCTTCGCGTCACCACTGAGCCGAACCTCATCTTCTCAGTCGACCTTGCCAGCGTTGCCTCCGTCCAACCAGATTCTCACGCGCAGCGGCGAGGCGTCGATCGCCGAGGTCGAAACCTGCCACGAGTTCTTCGTCAGTGTCGAGGACAAGAGCAACGCGATCGTTGTCCACGGCGGCGCGCTGCTGGATTTTGGCAACTGCGGTATCGTGCAGTTCCCGTCCAAGAAGACGCTGCAGGTGTCCAACAACACGCACGGCAAAGTCACGTGCTCCTGGCGCGTCTCCATGGCCAGCAATGCTGGCAACGCTACTACAACAGACGCCAGGGTCTTCCAGGTCTTCCCCGAGAGCGCCGATATCGCCGCCGGTGGGACAGCCGAGTTCCGCGTGGCCTTCCAGCCGTCACACGTCAACTCGTACTATTTTGCCGAGCTCGAGGGCTTCGTGTCCTTCAAATCGAACCGCACGTTCCGCCTCGTGAACGTCGAGACCTTTGCGCCGCCCTGGTGCCTCGTCTCGAGCGTCTGTGGGAACACGTTTGCATCCCCCACGGAACAGTTCCTCTCGAAACTCAGCTTCAAGCTGGCGAAGCGCAAAGTGCACTTCCCGCCCTGTTATCTGGGCGACCACGTCTTTCAGACGGTGCTCATGGAGAACGCGAGCGACACTCCGGCACTGTTTGCGTTCGTGAGCGACCCAAGCGAGACCTTCGCCTGCAAACCCGCGAGCGGCTACATCGGTGCCAAGTCCTTTCACCTGGTGCAAATCCGCTTCTCCCCTCGCAAGCCCAAAAAGTACGCGCACGTGCTCCAGTGCATCGTCAACAACGCGCGGTCGCGGCCCGAGTCCGTGGAGCTCATTGGGATCTGTGCAGTACCATCACTCATGGTCGAGGAGGACATCAAAGATCACCACTCGTCGTCCTCAGATGCAAGAGTGTTTATCAAGCCCACGTCCATGGGGCTCCAGTCCGTGCGCTCCATCACGATCGCAAACACCTCGCGCGTGCCGCTCGTGTTCAAGTGGGAGGTCCCGCGTAAGCACCAGGACGTCTTCCGCGTGGCGCCCAAGCTTGGCCGCCTCAACGGCAATGAGCGCATCTCGATCGAGTGCGCGTTCTCACCGCAGGAGGTGCGCGAGTACGTCAGTCGCTTCATCGTGGCCGTCAAGTCCATCAGTATTGCCTCAGGAGGCCAGCAGCACAAAGCTGTAACCACCACAATGGAGCCCCAGACCAAGATCCCCGTATTGCAAGAATGCACCGTCAAGGTGCAGACGAAAGGCACGATGGGCGCGATCCTCTTTGAGCCCGAGACGCTCCAGTTCGAGACGATTCTTGTGAACACAAGTGTGCGCCAGTCGCTCTGCATCGTCAACGTCGCAGACTGCGACCTCCAGTTCGTGCTGCATCAGTGCGTGCAGGTCGAGAGTGAGCGTGTTGTAGTCGGTGGTGACGCTGCGGGTAAGCTCTCGTTCTCCGAGACCCAGGGTCGCATCGCCGCCCACTCGCGCAAGAAGATCACGGCGACCTTCCTGCCGAGCATTGCGGGCAAGTTCACTTTTGAGGTCTCGTGCACGATCACCACTGGCGACGAACACCAAGACCAAGGACAAGAGCAGCTTTCGGCCTACGACCGCTGGGGCGACAGTGCGCAAGACGATCTAGCACGCAAGACCTGTGTGATTACGGCCGAAGCGTCGTTCCCGACCGTCGTGATCCAGGACATCCGCGTGCCGCGGCTCTCGAGTCAGCTAGCGTGGCGACAGTTCCAGTGCCGCGAGCTCAACGAGTACCTCTCGTCACCATTGTCAAAAGAGGAGGAGCTGGCCAACAGCAACGTTAAGGGCAGTGGTCAATCAGAGCACCAGGAAAGCGGTAGGGACGCTGGCGGCCTCCGGCACTTTGCAATCCCGTTCTCGCCCGCGATGCTCGGCTCCGAGACGCAGCAGGTGTTCCTGAAACTCAAGAACCCTGGCTCGCTCGTCGTGCAGTTCCGCCTGCGGTATCCGAAGGAGGGAAACGTTGAGATCGAGCACTGGGCCGAAACCGGCGCACCGTCGAGCGAAGAGGTGCGTCTGAACGCGATCATTGACAGCAAAGTGTTTGGGATCTCGCCCCGCAAGGCCACCTTATTGCCCAAACAGAGTATTCTATTGGCGCTTTCGTACGCGTACACATCGGACGCGTACGGCGGCGAGCACGACCTGCCGATCTTCCTAGAGGTCGACAAGGGCAAGCGTATGGTGCTTGAGCTCCAGGGTCGTACGCTCGGCCGTGGTGAACCCAAGCTCTTTATGCCGCAGCGAGTCTTCCACCTGTCGCCAGTCATGCTGGGCGAGTTCCGGCGCTTGGATATGCCTATAGACGAGCATGACGAAGACAACGAAGGCCACCGTGGGGTGTCCCAGTCACAACACCGACGTCCGCCCGTGCAGCAGATTGAGGTCTTCAACCGCGGTGAGAGCGCGTTCCGCCTCGAAGTCGGCGCCAACGCATTCGCCAAGGTGAACGCCGAGAACCACGGCTTTCCCGTGCTTCACTGCGCCACGACGTCCGAGATCGTACCGGCGCGCAGCTCGGTCTTCATCGAGATCGAGTTCAATCCGATCGAGGCCAAGCGCATCGAGGCGATGCTGATCCTCAAGGCCCATGGGCTTATGGGGAAAGGTTACAAGGAAGCAGTGATGCTCACGGTCGTAGCCACGGGCTACCACCCGCGCCAGCAATCGCTCGCTCAAGCGCGCGACAGTATGAACACGAGTGCCGCTGAGCCACCGCGAAAGCAGCTGCTGGTTGTGCCCGAGCAGCCGGCGTGCTTCGTGTCCGACTTTGTCGACTTCAGCCACGTGCCAGTGTACTCACAGATGAATCAGCTTGTGATCTTGCAGAACGAGGTGAAGACTAACAGTTCACCATCGTCGCCATCTAAGACCCTGATGTTTGAGTGGGACGCGACCCATCCATTGGTGGCGAATGGCGTACTCCAATTCGCACCAAAGAGCGGCGAGCTGTCCCCTGGGGAGAAGGCGATGATCCGCGTGAGTCTCCAGGCGCTGGGCAACGCGCTGGTCGTGAACCATGATGTTGCGTGCTTTATCACGTACCGAGCCATAGGGTCTGGAACTAGTGGCGCATCATCGTCGCCGAGCAAGACCTCAGGCTCGCGAGGTCCTGAGATCAATAGTAGTAGTACGGCTGAGCTCAGTAAGCCCCGTGCCTCGGTGATTAACCGCTCGACTGCGACGCAAGAAGCAGCAGGCGACAAGGCTGTAAAGACAAAGGTTACCGGCGCTCAGCAGTCTACGATACCTCTGCCAGGCACAATCACCCCAGCATCACTGCTGCTGCAGAAACCTGGCTCCAAGGACTCGCACAAGAAAAGCACCGATGGTGCAGTAGAGAGCAAGTTTCAGCAAGGCAGTAACAACAACAAGAGTAGCAGGCGCAGCGACGACTTTGCTGGTGAACCTGCTGCTCCACGAGCGACTCCGCTCTTCGTGCGAGTCTACGCACACATCCTACCTCAGAGCGTCTTCGAGAAGACCTACTCGCGTGAACAAGTCAAGCGGATGCCCGTCCCGCTGCTCACGACGCAATCCGTGCGGCCTGTGTCTGTTGCTTTATCAGGAGCAGTGTCCCATGGTGAGGCAGCAGGCAAGAGTTCATTGCCATCCACCACCACAGCAGCACCCACGTCACGATTCGGACGCAA
This sequence comes from Globisporangium cederbergense, assembly GCA_023334245.1. Classification (NCBI taxonomy): domain Eukaryota; phylum Oomycota; class Peronosporomycetes; order Pythiales; family Pythiaceae; genus Globisporangium; species Globisporangium cederbergense. The sequence goes on from JAASGO010000466.1 coordinate 5,841, forward strand.
CCTACCAGCTGCTACTCCGCACACCCCACTGACAGCTCCCAGCGCACGAGGTCGAGTGACAACTTCGTCATCATTTGGCCATCCAAACGTCATCAGTGGCTCCAGTTCGGCGGCATCTCCGACAGAACCTTGCACTAGCGCTGAGAAAGCGCTCTGTCGTGATGTTCTCTTTGGCGTCATGGAGGCTCTGGTAGTCGACGCGATGAACTCATCGGTCGTCCAGGAGGCCCTTGAGCGCCAGACGAAGCCACTGCCACCACCAATGCGAGCCATCGCGCACGCTCGAGGCGTGAGCGCCACCAGCGGAGCCAAGAACCAGAACCAGAGTTCAGGTCTGTACCCTCGTGCTCGTCGGAGCGACGACTGCCAGGCGATCCTCGCGAGCATCATGGACAACACGGTGCTCAACATCCTCCAGGAGCTCTTCCACGGCGACCTGGAGCAGGAGCTGCTATGCGTGCCCAGGAAAGCGGTCTTTCCCACGTCCCCAAAGTCCAAGCAGCTCCTGAAGATCTAAATCTGAATGGGTGGACAGAAATCGCTGGATCACTTCTCTGTATGCATACCACAGAAGTCTCTATTATCCTGTAGTGCATGCCAAACAAAACAATCATACCGTGATTCTCTACTTTCTCTATGAAGAGCTCTCCTGCTGTGCTTGTGCTACCGCCTTGGTCGCCTCGGCCTCGTCCTGCTGCTTCTTCTCCTGGTGGTAGCCCTTGGCGAACGTCTCAGCCACGATGAGCGGGAACACGAGCGTGGCCTCGGCGTAGAGCTTGACGGGCTTGGAGCCCAAGCGCATCTTGCCCCAGGAGATAGCCTCGTCAGGGCGCGCGCCGGCGTCGCTGCCGTCGAACTCCTGGCCCGTGTTGACGAACACGCCAAAGTCCGCGCCGTTGCGCATGAGGTTCGCGTTGAGAATGTGGTGCTTGACGACGCCGCCGCCCAGGATGACCACACCGGTCTTGGGCGCGCGGATCGCCTGGTCATTCATGCGGCGAATGTCGCTCGCGATGTCCAGGATGAGCCCCTCGCGTCGGTACGAGTGGAAGTACATCATGTCGCCAATCGAGCCGTCCGTGAGCGCCGGACAGAAGACCGGGATGTCGTTCTTGTACGCCCAGTAGTACACCGAGTCCTCGTTGTTGATCTCCTTGCCCATGCGATGGATCATCGTCGAGGGCGACCAGATCGTGCCGTTCGCCTTCTGCTCGTCAAGCATCGCGTCCAGGATTGGGTTCATCCAGTCCTCGAACTTGCAATAATTGTCGTTCGGCACGAGCAGGTTGCCGATGCGATTGATACCGCGGCGGCGCAGGTCTTCGCCTTTGAGGCTGAACTCGCCGATGTACGTCTGCGCGAGGCACTTGATGAAGTCTTCCTCGATGCCGCCGGCCGTCGACACAATCACATCCACGAGCTTGTGTTGCGCGAGGAAGCGCAGCGTCTCCCGCAGGCCGCTCGAGATGAGGTTGGACGTGTAGCCCAGGAAGATCTTGCACTTGACCGACGCGCGGTACGCCGGGTCCTTCTTCTCGTCGTCGTACTCGTCCTCTGCGATCGGGTCATCGCTCAGACGCCACGCGCGCTGCAATACGCACATACACACAGTTATCAGCAACGTAGTCGTGGATGAGTTATTGCTAAAGGCACAGATGCGATGTTTAGTCGAGGAGTGACTGGGATTGACACGTACCATCCGCTTGACCTCTTCGATGGCTTCGCCCAGATTCGTGCCCTGGTAGCCCATGTGCAGGTACGACTTCATGATCTCGTCGTAGTTGACGCCCTGGTTGAAGTCATATCTGTACAGCAGTAACAACCAAACATGCACACAGCAAGACACGTGAGCTTATTGTTGGCGGGCTATCGATATTCATGATCCTCATCAAGGGCGAAGAGTTACGCAATAGACACTACGCATAGAGATCCACGTACCCTTTCACAGGTCGGCACTTGCCCTCGAGGTCCTCGGAGCGCACGAGCACGGCCTCCTGCGCCATGGCGGGCACCGACGTGGCCGCCGCGTTCGTGCTGTTGACGTCCATTTTGTTATCGTCTTGCTCGTCTGTCACGCCGTTTCAATGTGACTGACAGGCTCAAGTGTGAGCGACTTGATTGGCGACGCACTCGCGCAACCTTCGCGTCACCTCAACACGCAACTCAGTCGCTCTTTTATTCACCTTTTTATTTCCACTAGGTTTTCATATTTGTTTTTGATTATACATTTGATTTGAGATAAACATCAATCTCAACCTGCATAATCAATAGTAGGTACACTAACGCTTCCAGGCTTCGATCTTTTTGTTTTGCTTCATACCGACCCCGAGCCTGTTGCGGTTGTTGGTTGATTTCCTTTTCTTCCGCTGCGGAGATGGCGCACGAGGCGCACGGGAGCGACCTCTTCCGCATCCGCCGCATCTTCTCGCTCGCACCCTCCGGTTCGCAGGACAATGGTGCCAACGAGCAGTCGCAGCTCAAGATCGAAGCCATGGCGGTGCACACGCTCGAGAAGAAGCAGCTGCTCGCCATGTCTGTCGCGGAGGACAGCGGCGGCCAGCAGCAAAGCGCCACACTTTCTTCCACGACTGCAACTCCATTGAAACCCGCCCCTGCGCCAGCGTCCAGCGCTCCGGCCATCGCACTAGGCCGTCTGCCACCATCTATTGAGCCCCGCAAGCCTCGCGTTCCCCCTGTTGTGGCCAGTAATAACAGTGACGCGGAGAAGAAGAAGCAGAAGGCCAAGGCATCACTGCTGAGCGCAGCCAACTACCTGCTCGTGCGCACGATCGAGGAGGACCAGTGCGCGCGGTTCTGGAAGTTTCCCGTGCGCACGAACAGCAAGCAACAGAGCGCTGGCAAGAGTGAGAAGCTGGTCGCGCTCGAGTTCAGCCCCGAGGGCGACTGGCTCGCGGGTCTCTCAAGCAGGAAGAACCGCCTGCACCTCATTCCCGTGCTCAAGCTCATTGCGCGGCAGCGCAAGCAGCTGCTAGACGCGACGTACGCGCCACCGCACAATCGCGAGCTCATGAGCGTGCACCAGAGCGTCATGAACACGCAGATGGCGAGCTACCTGCGCGCGACGAATGAGGCGGGCGGGCTCAACGGCGCGCGCTACCACTCGCAAGTCGCGGGTGACGACGAGCAGATGAGCACTCTCGAGTTCGCCATGGGCATCGGCACGGTCACGTGCCTGCGCTGGTGGCGCTCGATGAACAGCAAAAACTACTGCCTCGTGGGAGGCACGGAGAATCTCATCTCGATCGTGAACGTCGAGGAGAACGCCGAGGAGTGCCGGTGCGAGCTGCAGAACGCCGGCACGATCGTCTCGATCGACCTGTTCCGCGAGAACTTCCGCAAGGAGAAGCGTACGACGATGCTCGTCAAGGCCCTTGGTGACGATAAAGTGACGCGCTATTACCGCGTCGTGCTTGAGAAGAAGTACCAGGTCCAGCAGAAAGCCAAGCAGCAGCAGAAGGGCAAGCAGACGTCGATCAAGAACCTGCTCACGCCTTCAACTTCCATGGACGATAGTGATACTGCGGCTGAGCAATCAGTAACTGCAGTCAGTTCTACAACGGTGGCGTCGTCCTTCGTATCGTCCAGCGGCACGCAGAGCTTCACGACCGTGCCCAGCTTCACGACGCAAGGCTCTTTCTCGAGAGCGACAGCCCCGCCGCAGTACGTCGTGAAGACGTTCCCGCAGCACTTTCTGGAAGACATGGACTTTCGACCGCAGCGCATCAAGAAGAACTCGCCGCAGATCTGTCTCTACGCGATTAACGGGATGCTCACATCCGAGTCATCACTCGCGCTCTACGACCCCAACTCACGGCGCGCGAGTCTCTATTCGAACTTCCAGTGGACACTGCGCAACGAGTACGTCATCCCGAGTCTCGCACCGACCACGACAGCTAATTCAGATGCGATTGAAGAGAATAAAGCGAGCAATGACCGGGAAGAAGAAGAGGCGGTTGTGGACATTGAGGTCTCGTATTGCACGACGGACCTGTTGCTACTGCAGGGCCGTACCGAGACGAGCAAGCAGAACGTGTCGACGTGGATCTCGCTGCCGTCACACAACGGTCAGGACGATGAGCAGGTCGCGAACGCGCACATCGTGCACTATCTGTTGCTCCACGGGAACGAGAAGATCGAGCGCGTGGTGCAGAGTACGTCGAGGAGCTCTCCAGCTGGCGGTCAGGCAGGTGGTACCGCTACCAGTAGCTCCACTGCCACCACAGGCAATGATCAACCAGGCGAGGCGCAGGTAATCTACCTCCTGCAGACGCAGCACCACGTGTACGAGTGTCGTCCGCAGTGGTCGCGTCTGGCGCTCTTCAAGACGCTCTGCACGCAGTCGATTACGCTGCACAACGCGCTCTCTATCGGCTACGCGCTGGGCATCGACATGGCGTCACTCTGCCAGGTCGTCGCTGAGACGCTGTGCGAGAACATCCACAAGGCTAAGAGTGGTGCGTCGACACACGTAGCAGTAGACGGTCACACGGTCCAGTGGGTGCGTGATCTCTTTGAAGTGTCGCGTGCGATGCCGTCGAGTGCGATCGAGCAGCTCACGTCCATCGGCGGTGCTCGCTACGCGATCGACTACGCTCAGCAGATCCTCATGGCAGAGACCTCCTCGTCCTCCGTGTTTATCGATGCTTATGAGAAGAAGAAAGTTGCGTTGCAGCTCCTAGACCTCGTGCTGCGCGAACAGCTCCATGCAAACGTGTCATCACCACTGGACAGCGACGAGCAATCGCTGCGTCCACGCGATGTGAACGTCCAAACACGACTAGAGGACAAGGAGAAGTGGGTGCTGAACTTCCTCGAGACCAGTGGCGACTACCATACAGAGGACATCGTGGACCTCTGTCTCTCGCACCTGCAAGTGGACAAGGCCGTGCTGGTCGGCAAGAGTCGCAACGAAGTGCACCTGGTACTCCAGAAGATCATTCAGGCGGGGCTCACATCGTTCGTGAGTGCGAAGGCGCTCCGGTCGCTCGTGGCCGCGGGTTTCGCCTCCGAGCTCACGAGTGTCGCGAATCGACTGGTACTGCGCGCGTTCCCTATCGATACGCAAGTGGAAGTGCTACTGGCTCATCCGCCGGCGATCCTGCAGCAACGCGATTGGTTGTTGCGTAACTTGCCAGTGATCTCAGCTGAGCTCTGCCGTCGGATTGCCCAGAGCATCGACCCTCGAGTCTCCGATGATAACTCTCAAAGTCCCCAGCCAGCAGCAACAGGCGAGCAGACCGAGTCTTTTGCAGCAAAGTTTGTCGTGGATGTGGCGGCGTCGGAAGCGATGCCTACGTCGCCAGAGGAACGCGCCGAGCTGTTCCTCACGATCCTGTTGCGTCTCAACAGAGATCTGGGTATCGAAAACAATGACCAAGAAGACGAAGACGATGAGTACTCGCAACTAAAGCTCGAGACGATCATGAAGGAGCTCGCAAGACTGTATCGGCCACCTGTCATGGTCGCACGCTGCGTCGACTACGGTAATTGGACGGCGGCTGCAAGTCTCTTCGAAGCGCACGATGAGCTCGTAGAGGCCGTGGAGGCGCGTCTGCACTCGCACAAGGTGCTGCGTCCGATTTCGGCGCCGTTGTCGCCTTCATCGTCAACCATGTCGTCGCCCGCATCCTTCACATCCTCCTCGTCGCCGGCTCTCACCTTCTCAGCTCTTCGTCGCAGGAGGCAGTCGTCCGATGCATCCGTGGACAGCAACGCTATGGACTCGGCCAGCGCGCTCTCGGACGAATCCGAGTTTCAGGATGCCATGCGCGAAGAGCTCTTCCAGCTGCTCGACTCGCTCGTGGTGCAGCGTCGCCGTACAGAACGGGCGATCACGCAAGAGACCAAGGCCGCGATCCTCGCGCGCCTGCTGGTTAAGTGGTTCGAGTACGGCCTCCCGAAGTCCGAGCTCGAGGTGTTTCTCATTGATCCGAAGGTGTACCCGTCCGTGGCGTCGCTGCTCGCTAAAATCTTCTTCTCCGAGGTCATCGACGGGATCCTGGGCAGTGGCGGTGGACTTGGTACAAGCACCAAGGCAGCTACAGTGGCAAGCGGTGCTGCCGGTGGCTTTGACGACCGTGACAGGGAGTGGGTGCGCAAGTGCCACCACCTGCCATTCTCCGGCCAATTCCTCTTCCACGTCTGCGCATCCTTCTTGGACAGCAGCAGTCACGGTGAAGGCAAAGACAATAAGGCAGCCACAAGTCTCCATACAACAACGTTATCGTCAGTTTCAAGCCAGCGCCGCACTGCCACCCTGAAGCTACTGGACCTGGTGAAGGAGAACGTGGTGAAGAACGACTTGTCGATTGATGCCGTGCGCATCGAGCCGCATTCTGCGCAGGCGCTGGGCAAGAGCGACCCGCTGGAGACCCACGTGAAGGTATTCTCGTGCGGCCACGTGTTCCCCAAGCGCGTGTTCGACGAGGAGGTCCTGCCCGAGTTCGACAGGCGCCTGAACGCGCTGCCGCTGCCGCTTTTCACGACCAAGCAGGTGCTCACGCGCGAGTTCAGAGGTATCAGTGGTGGGGGTGGGGTCGTCGAGGCACCGTGTCCCATCTGCGCATTCAACAAGATCAGCATCATGGTGCGTCAGCAGTTGCAGCAGCAGCATGAAGCTCAGAAGCAGATACCCGTTAACAGTCGAGTGACGAAGAACGCGGTGGTCGCGCCTGGTACGGGGCCTCGAGCCAAAGCCCCAAGAGCAAAGGCAACAGCGCAACCGGAGCTCTACTTCCTGCACGCGGCCACCCAGAGCCGCCCTCATCATCAGCAGATGTCGCACACGTCCTCATTTTTGCAACGAGGCGATACCGGATCCAACGGACAGCAGCAGCAGAATTCGTGGAGCCATGAGACCTGGGAGTGGCGTGCAAGTCCGTAGTTACTGTCCAGAGTTCAAGCCACTCACGCTCCAGATCTTGAAGCCAGCTCCTGGTGCTCCCGCTCGCTCAAGGTGACAAAACAGACAAGAACGGATGCGAAGACGTTGTTGTTGGTTTTACTGGTAGTTCGTTTTGAGAGTCCTCGGGCCAAGTTGTAGTCGAATTACAGAGTCTGCGAATGGCGCGAGAGTTCCCAGCGCAATGCCTGGAGCGATTCGAATTACGAACTCGATAGCTCAGCATGAGGAGCGACGCGCAGTCCACGACGATAACGCAAAGCAACTAAAAGAACAATGTTGTTTGGCTGTTGACTCGTCTTCGTTGAGACAGTGAGTCTTTGATCCTCTATGTATAAATTAGAAAAGTGTGGAACGGACCAAGTCCATCGCCAAGCACCGATACAAATTCAGCAAGCACCTGAAAGAGCTTATCTCTTGGGCTTCTTGCCGCGCTTGGACTTGATCTTCTCATTGCGCTTGTCCTTCTTCATGCGCGTATCCACGAGCTTGACCTTGCCGCTCGGCTTCTTGCCGGCAGACTGCGCTGTGCTTGACTTGCCGCCGCGCTGCGAGACCACGTACACCTTGTTCTGCTTCTTCATCTTGGCGCCCTTCATGGCCTTGTCGATCGCCTTGAGCTTTTCGCGCGTCGACATGTCAGGCAGATTTGCGATGTCCGTCGCCTTCTTCTTCGCGGCCTTAAGCTTCTTGAGCGATTGACGGTTCTTGCGCCCGCGGGCCTCGGCCACCTTCTTGACCGGTTTGGTCGCCATCTCCATGAACCGCTCGCGCATCTGGTCCAGGATTGCCTTCGGGATCGGAATCTGCGGACGGTAGTGCTTCTCCTCGTCATCGCAGAACCAGTCAGGCAGCTCCGACGAGTCGTTCCACGCGTACCGGTTGTAACTCGCGTCCACCACCTCCTTCGCTTTGGATCGCTGCACCATCAGGTGCGCCAATCCCAGCGTCTGCGCGCGGTCCTCGGCGTCGTAGTCCTCATGCTCCGAGTCGTACACGCGCTCGTCCATGATCGGCAGTTCGTTATCCTCGGGCACCTTCACCACCTCGAACGCATTGTTCTCCTTGGCGCCGCCCACCGTCACGTCTTTCTTGAGTGCTGCACCCATGCCCGAGCGGATCAAAGCCTTGGTCGCTGCAGACACCTTGTCATCGTCGTCACTGTCCAAGTTCACGTTCTCGTCGTCCGAGTCGTGCATCTGCGACAGTGGCTGGATGTCGAACTCCGAGCCAAACTCCTTCTCGTACTGGTCGTCCTCCTTCTTGGCCTTCTTTGTCGCCCGTCGCTCCTGGCGGTCCTTGGCAGCCTTGCGCTTCTCGCGACGGATTTCTTTGTCGGTCTTGGGCATCACCGGCAGAGCCGAGATCTCCTTATCCTCCACGCCTTCGAAGAGCTTGTTGCCGCTGAACCAGCGGTTCACCGACGCGCTCGCCTTCTCCGGCACCTTCAGTGACACATTCAGCTTGTCCGCCTCGTCGTCCGAGTCCGATTCATCCGAGCTCTGTGAGAATACAAACAAGAGAGGGAGAGAATGTGAATATGACATGCTCCTCATATCAACACAACATGCAGACACGTAAGGCAGGCATTTCGGAGGCAAATAGGACCGCACGCGCACTCCGCGAGAGAGACGACTGCGCGCGGTCAGACATGAGAGCCATCCTTTCGTTGTCCCCCATGTTAGACAACTGGACAAGAGTACAGCAGAACCCAGAACAGATAACACGAATGGGGGATTGTGTTCACACATACATACACACATGCACACACGTAAGTCACACGGCCACATACCTCGTCCGCGTTGATCATCTTGTGGTACGCTTTCGTGTCGCCGTCGAACATCTCAGAGTCTTGCACCAGCGCCTCGCCGGCCAGCGCACGCTTGGCGATCTTCGTGCGCTTCACGGCCTTGCGCGTCTTCACGTCGTCGCCGCGGCGCGTCAAAAAGTCGTCGTATAGTTTGTCCATCTGCGACTCCAGCAGCTCCTCGTACTCCGCGTCCGAGTCCGCCAGATCGTCCGCTTCCTCCTCCGACTCGACCTCCTCTTCCGAGGACGACGCGTGCGCGTTCTCCAACTCGTCCACCTTGGACTTGGACAGCTTCAGCTCCGAGAGGCTGAACACCGACTCGGCCTCCGTCACGTCGATGCCTTCGGCGTCCATTCCCAGCGCCGAGCGAATGCGCAGCTTCTGCTTTTTCTCGCGTTCCTGTTTGGATGAAGAGACGAGATAGATATGGTCGTTAGAGATCTCGAAGCTCTACTTTGTCTTCGTTGGCAACACTCGCATGCATACAGACAAGCATACTTCACACAGACTCACTTCATACAATCAGTCAGAGCATGTCTGAGCACAAGAACGATTGAAAGCTTTATGGTTCGGAAAGCCCTAATAGCTGAAGGCTGCAAGGTTCCTCTAGGCAGCTTCAATAGCCGGTCTGTTCAAGGACCAATCCACACCAAATGGAATTGGAGGGGGCTTTGGATTGCCGCCAGGCACACATACAAACAAGCACACACTAATACAGACACACACACACTAATACACTCATGCACACACACACACACACTCGGAAGGATGTTCGACCCAAATCGACCGCCGTTCGCACTTCGACAGGCAAAGGTAGGATAGGGGATTGAGATTTCGATATGGGCGCGTAACGGGAGTCGGGAGGGTTAGTTCCGCAACATGTCAAACTCGAGTTTGTGACAAGGACTACTGGGATACGCCCATACAAGCACACTCCATACAAGCACACCACACACTCCATACACACGCATCGGATCAAGGAAGCCACATACCTTCTTCTTCTCGCGCTTCTTCTTCGCCAGCACGTTCGCGCGCAGCTGCGCCAGCTCTTCGCGCACGAGCGCATCCTTCTCTTTCTCCGTCAGCTCGCGCTCCGGCTCCTTTGTCACCACGGGGGCCGCTTCCGCAGCTGCTTCCTCGGGGGCGTCCTGCTTCAACAGCTCCTCCTTGTACTTGATCATCTTGAGGCGCCACTTGAGCAGCGTCTTGAAGTCACCCTTGCCGAGGACCTATTCATTAGATGCAGAGTAACAAGCAAAGAAAGACATGGTGAGTCAATGAGTTCAACAGTGGAGCTGACTGGTGAGGCTCAATGCGATGGGGAGGCTCAGAGGGACGGAGGTCGGCTGACGGATAAGATCAGACAGCACCGAAGTGCGAGTTGTCATCTTGCGCCCCGACTGGCTTCCAGTGGGTTTTCCAGAAACTAATCTGGCGCTGGAACAACAGTGGTGCTAAGACGTGGTAGCTTACTCCTCACTTCCCATCCACAACCGTGTCCGTTCGGCCTCTCGGGGCTCCCCATGCATATACACATGGGTACTGCAAAACATACCTTGAGATCCTTGAGCGAGGTTGTGACATCGTCGCTGGTAGCTGGGTGTTCGCGGTACACGTCGTCCTCGGGGCGGAAGTGGATCGCGGTCGCATCGGTCAGCAGGCGGATCGGGTCGGCTGCGTCGATGAACTGGGACACCGACGTCTCGTTGGTCAGCGTCATGCCGAGCGCTTCATCGTAACCTACGAGGATGAAGAGGAAGACGCAAACATTGTGAGCACTTGTTGTTCACAGGGGTTCACACACTTTACACACAAACACACATGCATACAGACAGATAGAAGGGGACTGTCATAGATCTCACTCCATCAGACAGCAAAGAGCTCGATCTGGGCCGAAACCCAGACCGGAAGCATGTGCTGCCAACTGAAATGCTTGATGTTGCTTTTGGCTACAAGTAGCACTAGCGACCAACGGATGCAGAGTGGTTCGCTAGAGACTCTAGAGAATGCAGCCGACATACACAAGTACGCACACACACACAAACATGCACATACAGATACACATAGTGGCACATGGGGAACTCACCTTCACGATGGCGCTTGCGGTCACCGAACTTGGGGTGGAAAATTGTGATGCTCTTCTCCTGCGAGTCGACCTGATCGAAGACGTACTTGGGGTCGAAGAGCTTCGAGTCGATCGAGTGCGGCGCCAGGTAGTCCTCGCACACGACGAAGATCTCGGCCGACTCGTTACGCGACGACAGCGGCTTCGTGGCGCTCACCTTCTTGAAGAGCTGCTTGAAGACCCAGAGCAACGCGTTGTAGTCCTGCGAGCGGAAGACTTTGCTCACAAAAGTACCACCACGGCCCATGACGTCCACGGCGAGCTTCAGCGCCACCAGCGCCAGCTCGTTTTGCACGTACGCGTCCTTTGTGTACTCGGCGCCGACGTTCGGCGCACCGTCGCACAACACGACGTCCGCCTGCCAGCTTTGCATCTCCTGCTTGATGATCTGGCGACACTTGACGGTCGTGATATCGCACTGGAACGTCTTCACGCCGCGGATCGGACGGATCGGCAGCAGGTCGATACCGATAATGATACTACTCGCGGGCATATACTTGGCTGCCACCTGGCACCAGCCGCCCGGCGCGGCACACAGGTCGATGCACACCTTGGCGGTCGAGAGGAAGTCATACTTCTTGTTGAGCTGGATGAGCTTGAACGCCGAGCGCGCGCGGTAGCCCTGCTGGCGCGCGAGGTTGTAGTACTTGTCCTTGTCGTGTTTCTTGCGCTTCACCATGGCGAGGGCGGGTGATGTTGCTTACCCTCCACAGAGGCGAATTAGCAAATGCTGCGATTTGTTGCTGCTGCCGCTGCCTGCGTTCGGTCGTGAAGCTGGCGAGCTTTGGCGTCTCGTCGTTGTGATATGACTGGTCCTGGCTCGGAAAGCTCCAAAGCAAGGCAACCTTTTGATTTGACTGGTCCTGGTTGCGGCAAGGACTATGTGCTTCTTTTGTAATTTTTTAAAAAAGCAGCGCTCTCTCTTGACCTCCAGCGCTTAACCGCCGCTGAGTTTAACACCCGTTAACATTCACTTCGTTGTCAGCTTCCTTCGTATGATTTCAGCGCCGAATGCGTTCAGGTGATTCAGCAAGAGCTTCGATGCGTGCTGCCCCCAGGCCTCGTCCCCAAGAAGGCGCCAGACGCCGAGCCTTGAAGCAGACAGACATGCCGCCGCTTGCTGAATACTTTACATGGCGCGAACGTCGCTTTACCTCAGGGCAAAGATGAAACTTCGACTTTCGCGCCTTGTGGCCGGTAGGATTGCCTACAACAAACACCACCAACACGCTTCTTCGCTTACGACGCATTCTCCTTCGCAAGACTTCCCACCGCGCCTTGAACGCATTCTTCAGTCGCCGTGGCGTCTAGGTACACGAATCATATCATATTCAATCCGCTGCTGCTGTCCGTTGTTTAATGAACGCAAGTCGGCGTCAAGGCAAATGGTTGAACTGGATCATATCTTTCAGTGTTGCATCAAAAGTGGCCTACATACATTAGAAGCAGCTAGATGGAAACGCATCACGCATCTGACAGCTTCATCAGCTACGAGCCATACGAAGCCTGCTGTGTTTACTTCTCAAAGTACTCGGCGACCTTGCCGATCGGCACGGCGTTCTTGTCTGAGTGCCCCTCTTGCGCGAAGGCGATGGCGCGGTCCACCTCGGACTTGCTGAAGAGCAGCGGCTCGTCCAGCATCGCGCGCTTGAGGTACTTGGCACTCACAAGGCCGTCCCCCTCCTCGTGAGCCTCGGAGAGCGTCTTGATCATGTTCGCCTGCAGCTGCTCGCGACGCAGGCTCGACGGGTCGGCGCTGTTGAACGAGTGCAGCTTGTAGATCGAGTTGTACTTCTTGATGTACGACTTGAAGTCCACGTCGAGCTCCTTGAGCTCGCCGTCCTGAAGGTTGTATACGAGGCCGTGAATGCGCGGGAAACCGTACTTGGCCTGGTGACGCTGCACGAGCCCGATCTTGAAGATGTTGATGCACTGCTCGACCGTGTTGAGCTCGATCATGCGGTTCAGTCGGTCCTCCGAGTCGTCGATCTCGAGCAGCTCGTCATGGTGGATGCGGCACACTGAAAGGAACACACACAGAGTGGCGTGAGGTCAAATGACATGGCTAGGAGTCTTTCATGAGTAACAACGTATGTAGCGCACCGTCGCGAATGTTGCGCAGCCAGTTGTCGAGCAGCCCAAGGGACTGGTTGGCCATGGCAGCGCGCACGCCACCGCAGCCGTAGTGGCCGCACACAATGATGTCCTTGACCTTGAGGTGCTCGACCGCGTACTGCACGACGGACAAGCTGCTCACGTCGTTGCTCACGACCATGTTGGCCACGTTGCGGTGCACGAACATCTCGCCGGGGGCCAAGCCCGTGATCTCTTCAGCGGGTACGCGTGAGTCCGAGCAGCCGATCCACAGGTACTGCGGGTGCTGCCCCTTGGACGTCTTGTCAAAGTAGTCCGGGTCCAGCAGCTTCTTGCCCTCGCGCCACTTCTTGTTGTTCTCAAAGAGGCGTTCGAGCGACTTGGACTCGCCAAAGAGCGACCGCGTCTGCTGCTGCTGCTGGAGGCCGGAGGCAGTGGCGAGCAGCGCGCCAGTGGAGCGCGTCGCCGCCACGCGGTGTGTCGTCGCAAGCGCTTGTCGGAGCATCGGGACGACGTACTGTGAGGGGTTCTTCTGTGTGTGGCTGTGAGTTGGGGCTGGTGCGTAGATTGCGGAATGAATTGAGTTCGCACAGTAGGCGGCAGCTGGCGGGCAACAAGAGGGGGGGGAGGATGCGTGGATGCGCGTCTGTCGGCCGACCTTGAAGGCTCGTTTAACACGACGATAGTCGATTCCAAGCCACAAGAAATCCAGGTGTGGTATAAAAAGGGCGGTCGCGCGTCGCAAAGAAACGCAACCTTGTTGAAGCGATCGAGCAGCTCAATTAAAGGTCCCGCTGTCACGAGAAGGCGGGCGCAACGGACGCCATTCCCGTGGCTCGTAACGACTGCCTGGGCGTTGGGGGAATGTGGCACTCGCCTGGCGAATATCAAAGAACTTCGACGCCTTCGAAGGACGTTAGCACGTGCGATGGCGGAGAAGAACAACAACAGCAGCAACAGTAGCAACAGCGACGCGGTGCGGCCCGCTGAGCTGCTTAATGTGCACGTGCACCCAGTGAGCGAGAATAGCAATGTCTGCAGCGGTGCCGCTGCCCCACTGGGAATGGCCCTTCCAGTGCTGGCCTCTCCGGCGTCGTCGCCCCCGACGTGCAGCAGCCCGCTGTGGAACTCGCCCGGGAGCCCCAAGTACCGCTCCAAGTCGTGCACGACGCCGCCGCGCCACTACCACGAGACATGCCACGCACTGGATGCGTCGTCGATTCAGCACTTGTTTGACAACAACAAGAAGTGGCGTGAAAAGAAGCAGCGCAACGACGCGCAGTTTTTCGAGCGCCTCGCGGAGAAGCAGACGCCGCGGTACTTGTGGATCGGCTGCTCGGACTCGCGCGTGCCCGCCGAGGAGGTCACAGGGCTACACCCCGGCGAGATGTTCGTACACCGCAACGTGGCGAACCTCGTCGTCAGCAACGACGTGAGCAGCCTTTCGGTCATCCAGTTCGCCGTCGAGAAGCTGCGCGTGCGCGACATCATCATCTGCGGCCACTACGGGTGTGGTGGCGTGCGCGCCGCCATGGAGAACAAGCAGCTCGGGCTGCTGGACAACTGGCTGCGCAATATTCGCGACGGTGCGTAGGTATAGCGAGGTGACCCAATCACCAGTAACAAACTACTAGTACGGTACTGATAAATATGTTCTAGTCTGCCGCATGCACCAGACGGAGCTGCTGAACCTGCCGAGCGACAAGCAGCGCTTCCACCGCATCGTGGAGCTCAACATCATCGAGCAGTGTCTCAACGTGTTCAAGATCAACATGGTGCAGCGCAACCAGCAGAAGTACGGCTTCCCGCGCATCCACGGCGTGGTCTACGATATCCACTCGGGCGTGCTCAAGCAGCTCGATATCGACTACCAGGGCTACCTCAAGCAGTACAGCGGCATCTACCGCCTGCACGCGTTCTCCACAGACGAGTTCCCGCCCACGGTGCAGCAGATGCGCCGCAACATGATCCACAGCCTCGCAGAAGGCCACGAGGAGGACGAGACCTCGGGCACCGTCAGCGTGCGGTACATTGCGCGCGTAATGAAGAGCGAGTCTGACCTTTTCTCACCACAGGAGGTGGACGCGAGCATCGAGTTTGCGCGGTTACACGAGGCCGCAGGGAGTGAAAGTAGCGTTGACAGTGCGCACTTCGTCAAGATCGAGAGCATCGTGCGCTTCTTTGCGCCTCGCGCAACGAACGGGGACGAGGAGAGCATTGAGCAGCGGTAGAGTGTCGAGATCTGGAGAGGTGGGATCTCAGCAACGGTCGACCAGATGACGTGTGTTCTCAACCAACGCGTGTGTCGGAATCCTCTCCACAGAGATCAACAAGCTAATGCTGGACGAACTAGTTTTCCTACTATAAAAATGTGATTTCTCTACTATTGATGATCTCGATGGCCTTCAGGCATGGACTGCCGTTCAAGGCTCTTTACTCTTCAAAGTCCTGGATTTATCCATCACAAAGCTGCCTTTGGATTGTTGGGCTAGCTCCTGTCTGGCTCCTGGTGTTGTGTCAGCGTGCACAATGACATGTACGCTTGCTGCCAGTCATTGCCCGCCTGCACGCCATCTTTGCTGTTTTTCTTCTCTGGGTGGAACTGCAAGTAGACTTCCGTCATCTTGCTGATCACCGCATCGCACATTTCTTCCACCGCCTTGCTCGCCTGGACGCTCTGACTCACGACGCGCAGTTCGGCGATGAACTTGTTGACGCCGCCGTATTCTATTCGCCGGTCACCCTTCCCGCCGCTTTTCCTCAGCAGCTGCCACCACGTCTCGTCTTCTTGGATCTCGCGGAGCATGGCCTCCAGCACCATTGTCGCCAAGAGCACCTGGTCTTCGTTGTCGTCGTCAGCCCCGTCGTCATACTCAGCATCATATTTGCTCCCTTCTTTCGGTAGCTCGTGTTGACCTACTGCTCGTTTTGCCGCTTCATCCTGAATGCATCGCTTTTGGTACTTTCGCAGCGCCCTCTCGAGCTGGTCGTTCGACGCGCCGTCAAGCTCTTTCAGCAGCGTCTCGACAAAGATCGTCTTCATAGCGCTGCCTTTCAAACCGCCATTGATGCTGCTACTCGTGATGGCGCTCGCCTTCGCTTGTCCGACATCAGGGAGCGATGCTTCCGATAGATCGAGCTCCTGCCAGCGGATTGACATCTTCAAAATGGACTGTGCGCAGCGTTTAACGCCAATCTCGACGACCTGCTTCCAGAATTTCACATTCTGTGTATCACAAGTTCACAGAGTTAGCCTTTTACGAACCAAATTTCTGGAAGCCACAGACAACAATCATCGACATACTTCGACATCAACATCTCGATTCTGCAGTGCGGCTTTTGGCAGATACTCTTGCAGGATGTGCATCGACCGCGCCGCGCAGTCGTCGTGGACGTACGCTACGTTCGTGAGGATGGCGACAACCTGCTTGAAGCGCAAGGAGCCCGACATCTTTGGGTTCTCCAGGTACTTCTGCACCTCAACCGTGTACTGAATCAGGAGCTCGTCGGCCTCAAGGACCACTGCTTCGTGGACTTCCGATAAGCTGCATAGAGACACAATCAGGCAAACAGTGAGTCAACCATAGCTGGGAGGCCAATTTCCATTGGCCTCTGTTTTCCACTCAGCACAGCACAGCAGGCATTACGCACTAGGAAGTGGCGCACGACGGATTCAGCACGCGCTGTACATCACGTAGGAACTGCTGCACCATGCTGTAGAACGAGCGCGCGCTCTGCGTCAAGCTGATCTCGAAGTCGCGCTTGCTCTCCGTGTCGCGGATCGTTCGCTTCACCGCTTCCCATCGCTCGCGCTTGATCTCCTCCTTCATCGTCCCTTTGATCGAGCTCCCGTAGCTACCGAGAAACGACACGAGTCCTTTCACAAGGTGTGGCGCCAGACAGTGCGCCGTGGGCAATCCCGCGAGCTCAAGCTGGCGCGAACCGTAAAACACGTACCGGAGCGCATTCGAGACGTATTTGGTGACGTTCTTGAACTCGGGCACGTCAATCGCGACGCAGTTTGACGAAGACGATGAGGAGGAGGAGGATGACGAGCGAGCGCGGAGGTCGTTGGGGAAGATGTGGCAGATGATCTCGTTCGCGAACCGCTCGAGCTGGGCCGAGATCCA
>JAASGO010000467.1:0-22912 GCA_023334245.1 Globisporangium cederbergense
CACCGCCTGGCGACGGTCATGGCGTCGGACCGCATCATGGTGCTACAGGAAGGCGAGGTCGTGGAGTTTGGTAGCCCCAGTGAACTGCTCGCGACTGGCGATGGAGGCGTCTTCTACGGACTCGTGCAGGAGGCCAAGCACACGCAGGCTGAGAAGAAGTAGAGAGAGAGAGTGAGAGAGGTTGGAAATAGAGCTAGCGAATGCGTTCGCACCGTGCTTTGGAGAGAATGAAGCTTAAGGGGAAGTTCATCCTTCCGGCAAAAAGTCTCATAAGAACATCACGGATTATCAAATTCAGGCTTTCGGATAATTCCCACTCGACGTGCTACGTTATCTGGAGGTGGAGAATGGCAGAATGACGTTGACGAGAAGAGCATGAAGCATAGCTGTTTCTGTTGTGAAGAGCTACAGTACACTACGACGACGCATCGTGGTGCAATGCAATGCGAGGTCAACGAAAACCCCATAAACCGCGGATGGCGCCAGGCTGACATCTTCGACGAGTGGCTCACCTGAGCCTGCCATAAAAATCAGCCATGATCGCTCGAATCCGTGAGCGTCCCATCAAAGTCGACACTCTTTGCGCTTCAGATCGAACCATACTGCTACAGTAGGAATCCTTTTTTAAATCACAAAAATGCAAACCGAACTTGTGCTCCTCTCGCACACCACCTCAAAATGCAATCCTCCTCCTCTTACTACTTCCCTCTCTTATATAACAATCAAAATCTCTCAGTCCCAAGTACTTTAATAACCCCCACTCGCCTTGCTTTAGATAGATGCTCTTGTCCACGAGTACTTCCCCTCGGTACTCCAGACCTGTAGAGCTTTCTGATTCTCTCGATGACCTCCAGCCAAAGAAAGGGTCAGACTTCTTCCGTGATAACCTCGAAGCGGTCGCTGTTGTCGTTGTAGGCGATGTCTGGGTCTCGTCGATCGCTGCTGTTGTTGTTCTTCTGCTGTTGGCGTGCGTGAAACTTGTTGCGCTCCTGCCGCATCGACTGTAGCAGCGCCTCCTGGGCCGCGATGGACTGCGAGAGCTTGTCGAACGCCGCTGGGAGCTGCTGTGTGAGTTCAGCTGTATAGGTGCTCATTAGCGCTGGCACCTGCTGGGCGTTCGCCGATTCGTGTCTCATCCAAGTTCCAGGAGACTGCTCTTCAGCGATCGTTGCGGGAACCTGGGGTGGCTGTGGTCGGAGACCTGAGCGCCACCCGAAGCTGTTGATACCACTGTCAGGTGGGTGAGACGTCGCGCGCTTCTTGTGCTGCTGGTTCGTCAAGTTGCTGTTCGTCGTGTCTCTCGCTCGAGAGAGGTACGTCTCGATGGACGACTCGACGATGAGCTGCTGTCTCGCATCTATCCGCATCAGCTTCTCGTTGTTTATGTATTCCGAGTATCCTTGCTGACCTTGGTAGCTGGTCGGGAACGGGTCGTAGAAATCGTCCATGACGTCTTCCGCGGAGTCGTTCAGGTCCGACAAGTCGAACTCGTAGCCTTCGTCGACCGACGGCGGCGCCGTCGTGTTGCTCGCTTCAGAGGACAGTGAGCCAGCCATGTCCGAGAACGAGCCGCTCTCCGGGCGCTGCTCGCGCGCCTGGAGCACACAGGGCAGGCAGAACTTCTCCTCCACGAACTTGAGCACGCTCTTCAAGTTCTTCGATTGGCTCGATTGCTGTTGCTGTTTCTGAAGTGATAACGAAATCCGACTGGGCACCTTGAGCTTGATGGTGCACTTGACGCAGATGCTCTGGCCGCACGCGCGGCAGTTATGGCGCTTGTGCAGCATCACCCCAAACTTCTTGTTGCACAGGTAGCACGCCTTGGAGGCTGATACTGAAGCTGCCGTGCCCAGCGTTGCGATCGCGCGCGCATCGGCGAGTCCGACGAGGTGGCTCGTGTTGCTGAAAATTTGCTTCACCGACTTGGTCGCGACCCAGATGGGGACGCTTGCGCTCGCCTCGAACCAACCTGAGGACTGGCAGTGCGTGCCTTCCTCCAGGAACTGAAACGTGCTGATCTGGCTCACCTTGGCCCGCGCGAGTCCTGTGTTGCAGTTCGGTGTCTCCTTGATCTGCTCGGGGCTGAGCTCAGGACTCATCTTGTATTGTACCAGCACAGTGTGGCCATTGGCGTCCTGAGTCTTGCACGAGTACTCAAAGTAGAGCAGCTCGGGGGAAGTCACGAGCCCCGGTGGGATCCGGTACGCGACCCACTTGACGCCGGCGAAGTGGAACGGGTCCTCGACGCTCTGGCGCTCGTAGACGTCCAGCACAGCGGCGTCCAGGAGCTTCTCCTGATACAAATGAGTCGCAACGGCGCGCTGGTCGGTTGTGGTGTCACAGTAGAGCGCGTACACGATGTCTTCGAGCGAGAGGTTAAGCACGCCGTGGCAGAAGTACGGACTCCTCTTGGCCGTGCACTTGAAGGGCGTGTAGCCGCGGACGTCGTGCTTGTTGTACACGAGCGCGAGGTTGTGGTGCTCCTTGGCATTCAGACCCTTGTAGTACCACGACTTGCGGTCCTGCAGCAAAGCCGCGATCTCCTGGCGCGCCTGCCTTTTCCACGCTTTGATCGTGTGTCTGTCGGCGCAGAGCTTGGGGCGCTTGGTCGAGCCCAGTGGGAACTGCTGCGTCTCCATCCTTGAGTAGTGATGGCTTTTTAACTTTCGTCGCGATCGGTGAGGTTCGCCTCGAAACGCGAAATGAATGGCCGGAAGAGAAAGGCAGGTCAGGCCCAGACCCAGACTCAGGCTCTTTCGTTTTCTTACAACACCTTGAAGAGAGACTCGGGTTTAAGCGGCGCCGAGTTTGAGTCAGGAAGATTCTCTTTCGTCGACTTTTCAGCGCTTGCGTCCCGCTCGATCCGGGCGCTTTGTGTTGTAGCCGCTGGCTGGCCACAAGGCGGTAGGAGACAAAGTAAGCGCCAGTCAACTAGCTAGCTATCAACGCGATGAGGTCAGTTGGAAGGGCCATGGAGGCTCACTTTCCGGTATATATTTTTTAAGGGTAGAGAAATGGAGTATCAGATTTTTCCACGAGCGCCCGTCAACCCAATGAAATGCAAAACGTAAAAGTCGTATGTGGCGTTACGAGCCCCAATCTGCAATTGGAGAGTTGGGTGAGCAGACCACCATCTGCCTCGTTTGCCAGTCTATCACCTAGTCCATCCACAGAATTTGTGGCCTCCTGACACTCAGTCTGTCTGTCTGCTCAGGCCAACCTGACGTCACGAGGTTGCGAACGTCCTCTGCTCCAGAATTGACTCGCGACCACGGACTTGCGCATGTGCTTTCCATCTCGAGTGTCCTTTCCGCCCGACAGACAAGTCAGTTTGCTCCGAGTGCATCCACTCGAATGCTTACATCCGTGTGGATGGCTCGACTTGAGAGTGAACCACCTGGATGCTCGCAGGAGCCAAGACTGAACTCGCACCTTAGCTCGAAGCCAGATCAATTTGCATTGCAAGTCCTAACCTGTATTATTGCAACCTACTTCGGTCTCTCAAGGTAGGCGAAACGTATCTTCAGCATCAGCGTGCCAGTAACAATATTGTCGTAGAGAACCGTGAGCGCTGACCCGAAAGATCACTTGCCTGGGATCACCAGTAGTACGTAATCGAACCCTCAGCCCTCTGGCATCAATTGCAGGTAAAAATCGCTCGTATGACCAGAAAGGCAATTTCTATTGCTGCTATTCTTCTGCCTTCGGGAGGATCGACCACCATTTTTAAGCGCACGCCAGAGCCGTTCGATTTTCCACGCAACGCCAGACCTGCTTCTCTCTATTCATACGTGCGTTAGCCCGTCGTCACTGTAAGTTTATTCATGAATATATTTTTGGTTCGTATGGATGGCTCCGCAAATGAGGAACGCTTGTTCAGCTCTCAGAGTCCCATGTTGGTACTTTCGACCTAACACCCGAAGCCTCGCAGATGCCAAGTCCGAACTCAGTCTAAATAGCTTGCGGCGTCAATTGATTTTGCAACCTTTCTAAACTTTGATATTGCGAACCTGCCTCCCACAAAGTAGGTGAGACGCATCTTCAGAATCAGTGTACAATATTGCTGTAGAGGATGGCGAAACCAAAACTTACGACCAGCCGCTCGTCTCGTAGATCACTCGCCGAAAGAAGCTCTGTACATAATCGAACCATTAAGCCCTCGCATCGATTGTGGCTGTGTCTCTATGCACAGAAAGGCAATTCATATTGCTGCTCTTCTTCTGCATGTGGGAGTGTCGACCACCTCATTTTTCAAGTGGCGGGTCACGCCAGAGGAATCCGCGTTTTCCAACGCTAGGTCAGGTCGCACTCTCTATTCGTACGTGCGCTCCTGCAGTCTTTTGTCGAGCAGCCCTGATGGTTTGACGGAAGGCGAAGCGCACGCACGTGACGCTGGACATTGTGGAAATCCACGCAATTCGGGCACGTACATTTCAACGTGCGTCATCGCTTATGGGTTCGCCATGTGGCCACACATAGAGGTCTTTTCTCCATTGTCGTGCAGTTTACACCTTAGTGGACCTCCGTCCGTCCACCCAACCATCTCGACATTCGTGCATGTGAGCTGTCATATTCCGTGGAAAGAAACAGGTTCGGAGTGATGGGCAGCACAGAGGTAAGACGGGACGAGAACTAGATACCCGAGGCGATCACGAGCATCCTGAGCTTTTTGTGCTGCTGTGGGGTGCGGAAGCGCACGTGCGTATAAATTCTCAAACCCCAGAAAATTGTCCACAGCGCGTTCATCGTTACGCTCTTTCCTCCATTGCATAATGGACTCCGTACACCTCCGTCTTCGTATTAACTCCTTGGGCCATTCGTGGGCTGGAACCTGCTGTTCGTGTTCCTCAGTTCTCGATGGCTCGAAGTTGCGCATGACATTCCATATAGAAAGAAAGTCGACGAATCGTCAAGGCGAGGTAGCTTCGGTACAGTAGCGAGATAGCAATCAAAGTAGATAGGTAGGTACTTGAGATGATCATGAGCATCCTTAGTTGTTCATGCTTTGCTGACGCATCCAGGATTCGCTCTATGGCTACTGTATTCTAAAGCATGTTCGAGAAGTTCCTGATGTGAATGTAGTGTTGTGAACTTCGAAGA
The DNA here is from genome assembly GCA_023334245.1 of Globisporangium cederbergense. Lineage (NCBI taxonomy): Eukaryota > Oomycota > Peronosporomycetes > Pythiales > Pythiaceae > Globisporangium > Globisporangium cederbergense. Next base: position 5,101 of record JAASGO010000467.1, read on the forward strand.
AGTTAAAAAAATATTCTCACTAAAAATGTCAACGAGCACTTCCACTCGGTGCCTTTTGTAACCTAATTCAGGTATGTACCACTAAACTCTGTCAAAATAATATAAAAACTCCCTCCAGAACCAAAGTTCGAGTACTTCCAAACGGTACTCTCTCTCTCTCTCTCTCTCTCTGTCCCGAGATCCAATAACTTACTCCCTTTTCATCCCATGTCGCGCTTTACACGACGACTTCGAAGCGGTCGTTCTCGGGAATGTCCACATGGCGACGACGCTGCTGCTGTGCCGACGAAGGTGAAGACTGGTGCTCCTGACTCGCCGTGCGCGCGCGAATATTGCGCGCCTCCTGCTGGATGGACGCCAGGAGCTTCTCCTGCGCGGCAATGGATTGTGTGAGCTTGCTGAACATTTCGGAGCCTGGACCGGCCTCTGGGACGCCGCAAGCGGGGTTCTCAGTATGCAGCTGTGTCCTCCTGGAAGCCGCGGTGGCGCGTTGCTGCTCAGCCTTGGCTTTCGCGAGGAATGCCTCGACTGGCGAGATCTTTGGCTGCTGCTGTTGCTTTGCAGGCTTCTGCTGCTGTTTGTGCTGAGGCGACAGTCGCGTGAGAGGGCGAGAGGAGCCTTTGATTGAGACCACCTTGTCGGTGTACACTGGCTCATGAGTGGCGTGCGGTTCCTTGGGCTTGTGACGACCGCCGTTGCGGTCGAAGAGCGGGTGAGATAGGGCGGCGATGACAATGTCGTCGTCGATATCGTCGTGCAGGTCTGAGAATTCCGTGTCGAAATCGTTATCATGCTGCTCGTCTAGTGACGTGCACAGCGTCATGTTGCTTTCCTCGGAGGAGATCGAGTCCCCCACGGGCTCGCAGAACGAGCCGCGCTCAGGTCGCTTCTCGCGTGACTGGCTCACGCACTGCAGACAGAACTTGTCCTCTGCCAGTAGCGGGACGCTAGATGAAAAAAGCCCCTTCTCGTTGATGAACTTGACCTTGAGCGTGCACTGCTTGCAGATACACTGGCCGCACGAGTAGCAGTTGAAGCGCGTACGCATGAGCCCGAACTTCTTCTTGCACAGGTAGCACGTCTTGGTCGTCGAGGCCGCGGTCGTGGAGCCCAGGCCGGAGATCACGCGCGCGTCTGCGAGCCCCACGAGGTTCATCGGGTTACTGAACGCGTTACGCACGGACTTCATGCTCACCCAGGCGGGTACCTGGCTACCAGCCTCGAAGGCGCCCATGGTCTTGTATTGCGTGCCTTCTTCCATAAAACTGAACGTGCTGATCTGCGAGTGCTTGCCGCGCGCGAGCCCCACGTGGTGTTCCTGTAGCTCCTCGGAGCTCAGCTGCGGGCTCGAGATGTATTGCACCAGTACGATCTTGCCGTCGACGTCGCGCGCCTTGCACGAGTACTCAAAGTAAACAAAGTCCGACTTGGTGGTCGCGCTTGGGTCCGAGTACTGGGTCACGAGGCCCTGCGGCGAGTTGTACGCCGCCCACTTGACGCCGGCGAAGTGGAACGGGTCCTCGACCGAGCGCTTCGCGTAGACGTCGATCACGGCAGCGTCAAGGAAATACTCCTCGTCCAGGTACGCGTTCACGAGGCGCTGCTGGTGGGTCTGGTCGCAGTAGAGTGCATGCGCGATGTCCTCGAGCGAGAGGCGCAGGAGGCCCTGGCCGAAGAACTCCTTCTTGCGTGCACTCTCGCCCGAGAGCGAGAACCCCTGGACGCCCTTCTTTTCAAACACGCTCTTCTTCTTTGCATTACGAGGGCCCTGGTAGTACCAGGACTTGCGATCGCCCAGGAGCGCGAGGATCTCGTCGCGAGCCGTGCGCTGCCACTGGGCGACCGTCTGTGCGTCCACGCGGAGCTTCGGGAGCTTGTCCTTCGCCAGCGGGAAGCGAGATTCCGGCATCTTTCTCGGAGATAGGCTCAGTGTGTGGGGGGAGACCACGAATTCAGAAATGAAAGGAGCAGACAGCTCCGTAGGTTCGGAATCTGAGACTTTTGAGACATTGGAGATTGGAGAAACCGAGGCAGAAAGAGCGCAATACGCTAGCTGGTTGGGTTAGAGACGCACAGGATGTGCAGCAACGTTCTCACCCTCTTACTAGGTAGGCGCGTCTCGTTTGCTCAGGACGCGTGCCTTGCTGACGACTTGGGGGCGGGAAATCGGTCCAGAGGCCGTTTTGGTATTCAGTTATGTTCATTTCGGTCGCTGTTTTGACTTGAACCTTTTTAATACATAATACCTTTGTATGTTGATTATCTGGTCAAAGTGATAATGAAGCTATCTGTTTGTCGAGCATCACCCGTGCAATTGACGATAAGAGAGGTGAAGACCGAAAAAAGAATCATCTTGGCACGCGTCGAGAGGTGCACCGCGGTGCTCCCACCCCACCACCGACCGCTCCCTCCTCTTCTTTCCGGCCGACTCCAAATATATTTCAGTGATCTCAGCACCTCCAAAATGCTAGATAAGGATGGCTGATCTGCTCTCATGCGTAAGCTGGACAGCCAGCTTAGCTATCTAATGAGCTTCTCGACGCTACCCTTCGTCACCAGAATGGGTGGCTCTTGACCGCCCACAAAAGAAGGGCTCCTCATAGCAACTGACTCACCCCGATAAACTGACTCACGTTCCATGTGTCAGCGGTCTCAAATTGGTCTGTGTGCTGGGCCAGCCGTGTGTCGATTTACCCATCGGTAGCTACGGTACAGTCTTGAACCTCGATTTGCGCTGGTCGATCGATTAAGACTCGGCACTCCACAAGGAGGCTTTTTCACTTGATGCTGCCAACTGAAGTAGAAGAAAATCAGAGAGTCTCCGCACTCTGCGCGACCCTTTTTTCCTTTTCCTGCATATTGTAATATGCGATTCGTCTCGTGTGCTGTGATCCATTCATCTCTCGTAGCGTCACCTTTGCGACAGGCGCTTGGCTTTTACCAGATTGCACGCGTGCCCACATAAAGCGGCTGGAAAGACAGGAATACAAGCGAGCGCACACTTACAACTTGCAGAAGCAAGCAATGCATCACGAAGATGGCGGTGACTCAGCTGCTGAGCCACGGCACTCGGCGCATACGTACCCTTTGAGTGAAAAACTGAAACGATGTGCATTCACGTTACACGGCCCGCTGGGTGGCCACGAGGCCCCCAGCGAGCTTCAATGCAGCAGTTAGTCAGGCCCGACACGTCTCTTCTTCCGACTTCCTCACAGTTTCTTTGCCCGACACGCGAGCAGCGCCGTCGGTGATTGGACAGAGCACACACGACAATTCACCAACACGGGCTCTCATTGGTTCGAGTCAACACGCGCTCTGCTGAACCCATTTAGAGGTATACTCAATGGGTACAGCGATGAGATCAGTATGCGCCTGCTTGCCTCTTTTCGTCGACTGAGCAGCTCACCACGACGTGCATAGGTTTAAGAAAAGATGGAGAGAGGTGGCGTTCTGGTCGGCTCAATCGAGTGATCAGGTGGAGGAGGCCAGGGTGACCATCTTTCAATTCAGTAACCACTCGACAGCTCTGTTTGCAAATGCTGCTCAGGCTGCTACAGGGATCTCAGTTAGTTAGGGAATAGAACAGGCAGCGGCGACGGCGAGATCTTGCTACAAACTCGCCGGTCATCGGTCACTGAGTTGGGTTTGGACGCTAACCAAGGCTCGATCCATCCCAAGTGAGCATCGTTCTCATGCAAACGCATCAGATGCTGCTTTCGTTGCTTCTGGCTGACAAAGTGGTTGCGTGAAAATCGTCATCTGTCCGAAAAACCACCGTAAAGGTGGTTTTTGAAAAAGGTACAGCTAAAAAGCCGTTTGAATAACTCCAACAGCATATGTCAAGATTGAGGTTATCAACTAATCACACGTCTAATTTGCAATTCATCTGTGAATCGCGCGGGTGGTATACATAGAGGCGCACTGTACTCTTCTGATATTTTCGTCACTGAATCTCGAGATTCGATCAAAATCTCGCTTCTTCCAGCATACAAAATCCTCCGGTTTTGGCTGGCATCACTCGCAAATTGGAATCCGCACTCCGCTGATTGGTGATGGAATCACACCAGGTCGTATGAATCACACCAGGCCATGTAAATCACACACAACCTGTGCTCCCGGCGGCTATTGCAATGCGCAGTCTTAAAGGACCCCCCGCCCCAACACGCAAATTACCACTTCAACTTTCCATAGAACCTCATAAAACAACTATGACAACACAAACAGTTTTATCATTTCACTCTTCCAATACTATTATTGCACAAAAATGAGCATCGAGGTCTCCACCTTTGATAAACAGGCACAAAACACAATCTGCACATCCCCTAAACAGCGAATCTTGCTCTCGCTGAGACTGTCGAGGCGAATCTCCACACGCCACCTGATCACTCGGTCTCGATGGAGTGTTCGGTCTCTGCTTGCGAAGCGATGTTCTTCCCATTCTCGCTCCTGTCCCCCAGCGATCACTAAACAGCACTCGAGAGCAGCTCCCAACACTAACAGCAAGAGAGATGGAGCCGCGCTTCCCACTCGCCGCGCCTTCACTCCCACGCTTGCGCGTGGACAAGCCGGCGCTGTACGCATGGAAGTGTGCGGCGCGCGACGAAGTGGCCGCGCTGTTGGACAACCGCGAGTCGTGGTACTACCGCGGTCAGGAGCCCAAGTACGCATACAAGCTCATCTACAACAAGAAGGGGCTCGAGGGCTTCCTCAACACGAGCGAAGCTACACGCAAGAAGGAATTCTACGCGCATGGCATCCTCAAGATGTACCTGGAGGACGTCTCCTTCGGACTCTACGCGGAGAGCACGCTCGAGCAGCGCGGCGTGAGTGCGTTCTTGGACGACGAGGTCTTTCTCGATGCCGCCGTGCTCTGCGTGGACGAGCGCCAGACGCTCGACGACCCGTTCCACTTCGCCGGCATCAAATGGGCGGCCTCAAGCTCACCCGGTGGTGTGCCCGTGCATGCGGACATGGTGTATTTCGAGTACTCGTTTACGACGAGGGACGCCGACGGCCGTACCGTGCTCGTGCAGTACATCACGTGTCCAGACCTGGCATCCGAGCAGGTGGTTGAGAGCGACGCGACCCGAATGCTGGCACGCGCCAAGAACCACCAGATCAACACATTCCGGTCCGATGAGGAGGGCACGTATTGCCAGTCAATGGGGACGTTCCTGGCCAACGAGCAGATCCCGTCCTGGGTGGGCATGAAGACCGTGCTGCAGGCGTTCAGCTCCCTGAGCAATATCGTTGGGCTCGCTGACGCGCGTGCTGTGGCGGGACTCAAGGTCGCGTCGGCACTGTCGGCCGGCAAGGCGTGCTACCTGTGCAAGAAGAAGTTCAGCATGCTGCGCGCGCGCCAGAACTGCCGGTCGTGTGGCCACTCGATCTGCAAGCACTGTATGCTCAAGCTCCGGTTCTTTAACAATGATACGCTGAGCGCCTCGTTGCCCTCGCACTTGCCCCTGCTCGTCGAGGACAAGTTCTGCCTGCCCTGTGTGCGACGCGCGCGTGAAGAGCGGCCGGAGAATGAGGACGTGGTCTCGGAGTTCGTCAACTCGATTGTGTCCGAGAGCAGCAGCAACAAGACGGCGCAGTCGTCTTCTTTCGACGACCTCACGCAGGAACTGGGCTATGCGAGTCTGCACGACCTCAGCAGCGACAGCGAGGGCGACTTTGAGGACCATGAGCACGAACGGAACAACGCGCTCTCGCTCACGGGCATGCGCAACAGCAACAACCAGCGGCGACAGGCTGGCCTGTCTCGATGGAAAGGAGGAATTGGAGCAACTCAAGACGAGCCGGCGGTGCTCTACGAGCCCGGCAACAGCTACTACAGCAGCAAGTTTTGCCCCGTGCTCGAGTCGCCCCGGTCCGGCGGTCAGTCGCAGACGGTGTCGCCTGTGATGGCGTTCATGGCGCAGTCCAAGACCAGTGCAGCCGCATCAGTATCAAAAGGGTTTGCGTCCTCTACCGGCCCACCGCCGAGCTACAACCAGTACCGTGGCATCTACAGCGGGACTGGTGGCGACCCGAGCAGTGGCGACGCGGGGTCGGCTCGAGGCAGTGGACAATTCCAGTCGGCCACAAGACCTGCGGCCATGTACCCCGACGCGCATGCGATCAACAAGCTCGCGCAGTCGATCGCGGCGCAGGAGGCGCTGCTGCACACCATGGAGCAGGAGCGGCAGAAGCTCCAGTTCCAACAGCAGCGACAGCACTTGGCCCAGACTTCCTATTACCAGTCGGAGAGCAGATCCCGCGAGTCGGACGAAGACCGCTTTGAGGTCATCTCGGAGGCCTCCGCCTACTGAGCATGTGAAGAAGACGATGGGAGGGACGGTGCTAGCAATGGTAGAAGGCTCGAATTTCGTCTTCAAGGTGGCGTGAGTGTGAGTGGTGGCGGTGTAAATTAAGTTATGGGATGTTTTTGAATGGTTGCAAAGGTGTGGTTGATGAGTTCAGTATTGTGACGGTTTCCTGTGTCTGACTCATGTGGACGATTTAGGTGGACGCTGAGCTTATCAAAGTGCAACATGGACAGCAATCACAACTGTGGACACATAGCTGACTCACTGACTTGGGGGATACATTGAGAAATAACTTATTACACCCCTCGCACACTAACTACCACACTCACTCTTATCGTCACTTTCATCCAATGACACTCACTACTAACTGCTGATGCGTCTGTCTGTCTTGTCCACGTGGACACCGCTCTTTGTTGTCTGTTGCTCATCCACAGGCTCCTTTGGCCCTTAGTCCAGGATCTCGAAACGGTCGTCGTTGGACACGAAGGACGAGCCCACGACGGGCGAGATCGGCGGTGACGCCACGTACTGCGCGTAGCCGTAGCCGACTCCTCCTGTTGCGCCGCTCGCCTCCCTACCGTTGCTGCTGACGGGGCCGCCGCCGCCGTGGATCTTGTTGCGCTCGTTCTGGATGTTCATGAGCAGCGCGTTCTGCGCCGCGAGGGCCTCGGACATCTTGGCAAATGCGTGCATCCCGCCCACGCCTGGGGCGGCGCCAAAGTTCGCGGCGTGCAGCGGGTCAGCGTGCACTGGGGTTGCGCCCGAGTACACGGACTTACTGCGAGGTCCACTGGCTGCTGATGAGGACGACGTCGGTGCAACTGAGAAAGCATGTGTGGACTTGGCTGCGCGGCGCTCGCCGGCGATGAGGAGGTTGTTGGTCGCGTCCTCGTCGATGAGGCTGATGCTCACGTTCTTGGCCTTGTTGTGAGACTGGGCTTTTACGGTAGCGCTGCCACTAACGCTGCCACTGGCGTTGCTATCGCGCTCACTGCCCTCGGACTCGCTTGTGAGGCTCGACTTCTCCTGCTGCAGCGACGACAGGCCGAGGTTCTCCATGCGGTGCACCATCTCGGGCGTCTCGTCGATGCAGAAGGAGCTGTTGGTCGATTCGCTTGTAGCCGGCGTGGTGCCGCCGCCCTGGAAGCCGCCCGACTGAGACATAGAGAGTGACGAGCTGCCCGAGTGCGACATGGAGAGCGAGCCGCCATACTTGCGCTGCTCGCGCGAGTTCATGACACACTTGAAGCAAAACTTCTCGCTCACGACCGGCAGCGTGGACGAGTACAGGCTGTTTTCATTGAAGAACTTGAGCCCGACGATGCACTTACGACACGTGCAGCGCCCGCAGGACCGGCAGTTCTGCTTCTGACGCGTGAGCACGTTGAACTTCTTGGCGCACACGTAGCACGCCTTCTTGTCACTGCCTTCCTGACGAGCGGGAAGTGTCTTGAGCACGCCCAAGTTCACAATTGCGCGCGCGTCGGCGAGCCCCACGAGGTTGAGAATGCCCTTGAAGCTCTGCGGAAGCGCCTTGGTGGAGCCCCAGGAGCCCATACCTTTGCCGGCATCAAAGGTGCCGGCGGATTGGCAGTACGTGCTACCGTCCTGGTCGGCGCGGAACGTGTTGATCATGAGCATGCTGCCGCGCGTGAGCCCCATGTCGTGCTCCTGGAGCTGGTGGCGCTGTAGCTCAGGACACTCGAGGTACTGCACGAGTACGGAGCGGCCATCAGCGTCCGTCGACTTGCACGAATACTCAAAGTAGATGATGTCCCGTGGCGCCCCCAGTCCGGAGCTCGGCGCGCTGAATGCGCCCCACTTGACGCCGGCGAAGTGGAACGGGTCGTCGACGGTCTGGCGCTCGGACACTTGGAGCACGGCGGCGTCGAGGAAGGTCTCCTGGTAGAGCTGCACGTTGACCGAGCGCTGCTCGAACGTGCTCTCGCTGTAGAGCCCGTAGGAGATGTCATCGAGCGAGAGACGCACGTTGCCCTGGCAGAGGAAGTCCTTCTTGTCGGCGCTATCGCTACTGCGCGCAAAGCCTCGCAATGACTCCTTCTCGTAGATGAGCTTGAACGAGCGCGAGAGTTCGTCGCTGCGGTAGTACCACGATGTCTTATTCTGCACGACGTTGGCGATCTCAGCCTTGGCGGCGCGCGTCCAGGCGGCGACCGTGGATCGGTCCACGAGCAACCGCGGAAGGTATTCATCGTCGAGCGGGAAGCGCAGGTCGAGCGGGTTCATCGTCGCGTCGAGTCAGCTTGCTGGCTGTATGTGTGTTGATACTTAGTAATACTGCACCTGTGGAGATCGATCGATCGGCCAGGCAGGCAGTTGGGAGCCGTGTGACTGTCGGCGTCAGAATGACTCCGAGACGGACGCGGAAGCGAGGAAGCGCGAAGACGAGAAATTCGAGACTGGCACACTCTCTTCCCTCGCTCTCGCTCTCTCTGTATGTGTTGTTTTCTGGGGCGCAAGCAGACATGCAACGTCACACTCACGAGTCAGCGCAAAGCCGTCCCGATGGCGTGCGTGCGTGAGATCAAGTGGCTGCTGATGCCATCACATGGAGCTCTCTTGCAGAAAGGCAGGGATGGGCGACGCCTTTCTGCGCGCAATGGGGCAGACCAATCCTCCAGCGCAGCCCAGCCAGCTGCTGGTGCTAGCTGGCTTGAGGCGTTGCCCAAGATGCAGACCATGGGCATCATACATACTAACGCGGTTCAGCTGTTTGTGAGGACGAGCGGACATCGCTATTAGTGCACAAAGCAGCAGTTTTGTTACGGTTGCACAGACTGTAATATACGACGAATGAAAACCTCTATAAATGAATTATCTGCAGACCTCGCAAATCAAAAGAGTCAGCACGTAAGGCGTGAAGTATGCGGGATACAAATAAAAAAACTGATATAATCTATACTCCCGTCAAATACGATTGGAGCTACTGGCCGCTCACGCCTTTACGGTCGACATGGAGATCAGGAGCCCACTGTCCGGCTCGCCCGATTTCTCGAACGAACTCTTGGACCATTTCATCGCTCGTCTTGCCACTCTTTTTTTTTGGTGCGCGCGCGAGTGATTTTCTGTAAGGGAGTTCCGCTCTCGGGTGGCGACCACCAGGTGTACGCTTGGAACCCTTTCTCGCCCTCCAGACCTGAAGCGAAGCGAAGCTTCTGTCAGCGGTATTGATCTAGGTCATTGACGCACTGGATGGGGATACAGCTCTCGTGTGTTGTCGCCCAAACTCACACAGCTCGATAAACTTTGTACATGTATACGTAGCCAAAGGTGCGTCACGTTGCCCCCTCGTATCAGACTCCGATCTGCAAATCGCTTCCTGGCATCCAAAGGCATCCCGTGGTGGAAGTTGTCATTAAACTAATGATGGATCCCCTTCTCAGATCATCTGCCAGTCTTCACGACGGGTTCGCTCTCATTCCGCCTAAAGGCGGATGTGCTCGCCCGTCCAAAAAGCTCGCCATCTTCTGTTGCGGTTGCGCGCTTCCACTCTGAAGCTCGTCGAGAAGGAGAATGGGATCTGACAAATCCACAAATTCACAAATCCCTACCACTGACCAGATTGGAGGACCTTTTTGACTCAGCCCACTCAACATCAGCTGCTACTAGTTGATGACCTCCACGTGTCCACTGCAGTCATTCAACAAGGAACGCTTACAAACGCAGGCACTGGGAAACGGCTGGCGGTTGATTGACAGCAGCTTGCATGGTCCCCCCTGCTGGCACTGCGTCTCTACTAGGAGGAAATCCGAGTCTTTCTTATTGTTCCGCCCATTGTCATTGACACGTGTGTTGATCGGCTGACCGGTAGCCTTTCAGGCTCGGTCTCTGGGTAAATTCTTGGTACCTAGTAACTGGTAGAAAAAGGCAATGGAGTCTCAAAGAGGTGGACAGATATCCCGCAACGGGTATGCGAGCCTGTAGATGCGCTTTGGTGGGCTTCGCCTGGTCTCAGAGCTGCCAGGTGGGCATGCCGAGACGGCCACCTTGCTCCAAAGTGATCTGACTAAGAGAATAGATGCCTCCTTTCAAACTAAGACAGCAAGAATCTCAGAGACCGTGGGTGAATGGCAAACGAAGGGGCACTCGCCCTCGCAAGTTGTTCCGAGTTATGGGTACCCAGTACCGTTATTACCAATATCAGTTCAGATACGCCTGTCCAAAGATGGTCGGTTGAGTACCCCATTTGATTCCGAAAGCACTAGAGGATGGGGTAAACAGCGACCGTTGTGTCTGTGAGTATCTGCATCACGCCACGCTTGTGCAATGAATTCAGACAGTGCACTCCAAATGCTCTGTCGCACTATCACGAACTCTGTTGTGAAACGTCGTCAATTGAGCGCTCGTCCGACGAGTTCGGCGACAAATCCATGGTTTTCGAGAAGCTCGGTGATTCGGTGGCGTGCTGGAGTCTCCGGAGGCGCTTAAGCATTTTTTTTATCTGGATCGGTTTCACCGGAACCCGAACGTGCTGGTTCCCAGTCGCGTGCTCCTGTAGTGCCACCAAGAACAAAGCGCACTCTTGCATCAGCTCCTGTGTAGTCATTTGTAGAGTCCTGAACTGATCTTCAAGTGCCTTTCGCTGGTGCTCACATCCCAAGAATCGCTTCTCGAGAAGCCGCTCTTGCTTCTTCATCATCTTGTCCCGGATCAGAAGCACCTTGAGCACCTTCACGCTCACGTCTTGAATCTCTTCAACGTCCTTTCCAAGGTGCCTCTTCTCGCACTCCCATTTGCTTTGCTCGTAGACAAACTGCTCGTGGTCGCACGCAACTTGCTGTCTCGTGTCGTGCACTTGGTCTTCGAGGAGCGCAATCTTCTGTTGGTACACCTTGAGTGCATCCACAGGAATCATCCGCGTTTGTCTGGCTCTGTGCTCCCGCAGCTCAATTCGAGTGGCAAGCGACTCGTCAAGCAGCATCCCGAGCCGCTCATGCAGCTGGTGAGAACTCGTTGCTTGATGTTCGAATGCCATTTGCCAGCGCAAAGAGCACAGCTCGGTTTCTTTGAGCTGCGCCTTCAGGTCCATCTCGTCTCGGTCACAAAAAAGCGGGTCCTGGCTGCACCCAGAGGACTGGGAAGTACAACTCGAAGAGGGTGGTTCAAGCGTCGGTGTGACAGATGTATGAGAGGCTCGAGGAGCTGCATTCCAGGCTGCACTCGCATAGTCTTCACAAAGCACTGTGCAAAGAAATAAGAGTCCAAACTCAGTGTCTTGGCTCGATGAATGACGATCCATCATTCACTACTGCCGGCACTTACTTTGTTGCTGACTTGTGAGCGTAGTCAGTTCGAAAAGCTGCTTCGTCAGCGCAGCTGGTACAACAAGAACAAAAAGCACAGGTTAGATGAGCTCGGTATGAGTCAGTCCACAATGTGTATGCGCAATGCAAACTTCAAGTTGCCAATTGTATGTACCTCGTTCTTGCTCGTGGACTTTACAAAGACGCCGCATTCTGACGTCACAGTCTTCTTGAAGCAGCGCGAGTGCCTCCCGTGCTTTGATTTTCGAATCCATTGCGCGTTTTCTCCACTCCAGGAGCACATTCTCCCACTCGCTGACGAGTTTGTCCACGTTGTCGATCGAGAGCCCTTTCCAGTGCTTGACCTCGAAGATATGGGGATATGCAGAGCCAGCATGAGAGCTGGTACCAGTACTGCTGCTTCGATCATCGTCGCCCGGAAGAGCTAGATCTACAACAACGTCGTTGATGATGCAAATGACGCCGTGCAGCAGCTCCTGTATGGCTTTGTTCTCCTTCGCTTGCTTCTCCGTGTCCTGCTGCATCCAGTCGAGTGCGCGTCGTGTCATTTCCCCGATCGACTTGTCCATCTCGCTGCGTGTCATGTTCCTGGACTGACGTGGCTTGGGATCTGTAAATGTCCGGTGTATGTGCAAAAGGAATGAGATATTATAGGTACTCCTTCAAGCGTGAAATGTCCATACATGACACCATCAAAGAGAAATGCAACGTAGCAAACCTGACTGGCTCATCCCGCTGAGCGACAGCTCCGACATACGGAGGATACCTCTGCGCTCCCATTCTCGCATGCTACAGTGACTGTTCTCATCCATCTCACCGTCAATGCTGTCGTTTTCACCGCCATCATCGCTACGGCACGAGAGGTCGAGCAGCATGTCGTCACTCAGGCTCTGCGTCGTCTGCCGGGAAAGCCGCTCGCGATGCTGCTGCTTGGAAACGCTCTCTCGTCTTGTGTTGAAGACATTGCCGTCAAGACGCAGTTTGCTGTTGTCACGTGGGCCATTCTGAGCCACATTCTCCTTATCATCCAGCTCGCTGAGGCTGTCGTCGCTCTCGTGATCTTGAAAGGTCGCGCTGCGGCCGTGGGAGGTGCGTGGGGACGACTGCATCGACGCCACACATGTATGCAAGGAGCGCCGTCTGCGCGCACTCTTAATCGCGCTCTGGAGTTGCTCGGCAGTTCTCAGGAGCGGCTCCAACGCGAACGGGTCCTTGCTCGCCTTGTCCGCCATTTTCCTTACCTGCCTCGCACGTTGTGGGATTTATAGGTATGTGAAAGGTTGCACCAAACAGCATGGCCTTTCAAATGCCGACAAAGCAGCGATAGAAATATCAAGTCTGCGCATTTAAGGTGCTCTACCAAAAATCAAAACACGCTAGAAAATCCATTTTTGATCAATACCTGATCTAAAGTTCCAAAGCATGCTTAAAACAGGGTTCTTACGAGCGTCGCGGAAATTGACAGCACAGCGAGGACACACCTATTTTTGGCATTTCACAGACGCTACAACGCTCAAAACCGCTTTTTCTCCTCTTCTTTGTTGCAGTTGGCCTGTCCTGCCACGCCACACCCATCGCGACAAAGTCCGCATTTCGAAACAACAGACCGACTGAACAGACTAAAGAAAGCAAGCAAACGCGCGACGAGAAAATGGAGTCCGAGCTGCTCGAGCGCGTCGAGAAATGGGCCAAGGAGAGCCCTTCGCGGGTACGTGCATAGATGTATATTGTATAGGACGATGCGGCATGCGTGCGTAGCATGTGTATGCGCTTGCGCCGTCCTTCTACCGTAACAAGCGAGTTACTGCGGTTTGCTGACGGCGTTTTGCTTTGTTTTTGTTGTCTTCTTCTTCCTCGCTCACCATGCTGACTGTGTTGTTTCTGCAGACGATGCTGTCCTTCGTGGATGACCGTGGAGCTGTGACGGCGTCGCTGACCGCCGGGGTAATGTGTGCTGTCGACTCTTGTGAGAATAGTGCTTGTGTACATCGCTTGTCGGCGTGGACTCACTGGTATTATGTTGCTTCTTCACGTCGAACAGGACTTGCATCGGAAGACGCAGAACCTGGCGGCGCTTTTGCTGTCTACGACACAGCAGCATTCGAAAGGGTACGCTATCAGCACTACGTGTAAAAATGAGAGGCACCATTCGCATGTCGACTGATAGAAATTAATGTCCGTATCTTTCCACGTTTGACTACATAGCTTGGGGGTCAAGCCTGGTGACCGCGTGCTGCTGGTGTACCCTCCTGGGCTGGAGTTTATCGTGGCGTTTCTCGCATGCCTTCGTGCGGGTGTCGTAGCTGTGCCAGTGTACCCTCCAGGTGTGTGCTAAACTGCTCTGTGATGTCGTTGCATAAAGCATTCTTGGACTTACTCCTTTTTTCCCTTGTCGTTGAAATGAACCACTTGAAGACCCGCGCAAGATGAAAAAAGACATCAGCATGTTCGTCGCAGTAGCGAAGAACTCGCAGGCGAAGCTCGCGCTCACGACCTCTACCTACTACAACGTGAAGAACATCGCAGCGATCAAGCAAAGGCTCACGTTCTCCGACCAGTTGCCGTGGCCGGATCACCTCGAGTGGAAGCCTACTGACGATCTTGTGGACGTCAAGGGCATCGAAAGCAAGCTCTGGCTTTCCTCTAAGGACTCACCCAATGCAAGCGACGTTGCGTTTCTCCAGTACACCTCCGGCTCGACGTCGGCGCCGAAAGGAGTGATTCTCACGCACGGCAACCTGAACCACAATCTGCGCACGATCAGTTCTGCGCTGCAAGCTAGCAAGGAAACGGTGGTCGTCTCGTGGCTGCCGCAGTACCACGACATGGGACTCATTGGCGCTTACCTCGGCACGATTTTTAACGGAGGTACTGGTGTGTACATGTCGCCGTTCAGCTTCATCCGCGACCCCTCACTCTGGCTTCGTCTGGTTTCCAAGTACCACGCCACGCACTTGCAAGCACCAAACTTTGCATACTCTCTGTGCGCACGCAAGGCAGATCGATTGGAGAGTGAGATGGCGATTGATCTCTCCAGCATTCGGCACATGATCAACGGCGCGGAGCCAATCCAAGGCGAAGCGATCGATGGATTCTACAAGGCTTTCAAGCGCTATGGTCTCCCAGATGGTGTGATCAAGCCAACGTATGGACTTGCTGAGCACACTGTGTACGTGTGCGGAAGCGGTCAGCAGCGCGTATGGGTTGACAAGACTTCGCTGGAGAAAGAGAACCACTTTCGAGTGAGCAACGATACGAGCATTCCTCTCAAGGAGATGATCGGTTGTGGCGTTCCGTCTCGAAAAGATCATGGAATCGACCTCCGAATTGTGAACCCTGACACGAGTGAGGAATGTCCCGAGGGTGAGACTGGCGAAATTTGGATATCAAGCGCCTCAAAAGCGGCGGGGTACTTTGGTCAAGAACTCGAAGAGCTGTCGAACGAGGTGTTCCAAGCGAGAATTCGCGGTGGCAATGTACTGAGCGACAGCACATATGTGAAGACTGGTGACTATGGCGTCATCTACCAGCAAGAGCTCTTCATCTGCGGACGAATGAAAGATTTAATCATCATCCGCGGCCGCAACCACTACCCTCAAGACATCGAGGCGACAGCCGAGAGCCATGAAGAGCTGCGACCTGGTTGCAGTGCAGCATTCTCATTTTCCGATGGAAATGGAGATGGAGAAGAAGAGAAGCTTGCTTTGCTCGCTGAACTTCGTGATCCGGGAATCAAGAACAAGGCGAGTCTGTGTGGCAACATTCGGAGCGCAATAGCCAGAGAACATGGTGTGAAAGTGACCTTGATTGTTCTCATCAAGCCGCGTTCCATTCCGAAGACAACGAGTGGCAAAATCTCCCGAGCTCGTTGCAAGAAAGCACTGGAAGACAAGCAACTCGACATTCTCTACCGCAATGAAGACATTATCGGTGATGCACCTGATGCTGACGAAGTTGCGGGCATGGAGATGGACAGAAATGTTGACGAAAGCAAGCAAGCCACTGGAGGAAACCATCAGACGAAGTCCACGAACGCGGGAAACAATGCAGGCTTGCCCGTGGTGATCACAGATGAAGCGCCTGAGCGAGTGTACGACTACTTGCTAACTGAGCTGGCACAGCTGCTGAATGTCGACCAACGCCAAGTTCACCCGAGCAAGCCCTTGCAGGAACTTGGGATGGACTCCATGGCTCTGACGCAGTTCCAGGGTATCATTTCGCAGAAGTACAAGGTGCACGTGCCAGAAGAAGTGCTGTACAGCGAGACAACGACGTTGAAATCGCTGCATGCAAGTTTGTGCGGAGATACCAGCGGCTCGGCATCAGTTGGCGGCGACCAGCAGCGGCAGCTCATCGATGGCACCGGTAGCGGCAAGAAGCAGAAGCTATTCTGCGGCTGCATTGCCTGCTAATCAGCTCCACCGATTGTGCTTGTATTGTACTGCTGCACGCGCCATTTTTCTTTCCAAATGTACGAAAGGTCATTGGTTGATACTGTATGTGTCTTTTCGTAGGCGTCCGCACAGCCGCACAGCCGCACGATCGTCCAAAGCTCCTGAACGTGCGGTGAGCAGGGTGTGCGGCAAATGTTTCTGTATTTTTTTTCTCGATGGGCCGATCGGTCACCTTGTCACAGAGATGATGAGACTCCTGTGCAAGGAGCAAAGATCTCTTACTTGAACGTGGCCGGATGTACACCATTCTAGTTCTCGATTGCCTGAGCAGTGAGCAAGTGGCTGCTTTGCGCCAACGGAGACTCAAGTGCATGCTAGACGACTTGTATGGCGGCATCTGGGTGGAACGCTTCGAGACAAGCAAGTTACGGCTCTGTCCCATTTGAAGACGACGACGATGACTTTGGTGATGACGTCCAGCCGATAAAGCGCTCGCTTATCGAAACCCTCTTCTTCACGCGCGCTGCTCCAGTGTACGACATCGTTCAAGCTCGCAATCTCGAAGTCAGAGATTTCTTCAGACTCGAAAAGTCCAACTACACGCAGCTATGCACGAACAACCTAGAGCGCCAGTATCAGAAGCGGAAGCAGTCGATTTGGAAAGCAGTCCTGTTTGCGTACGGCAAACTGCTCGTATTGTGTGGCATTGGCCAAGCCTTCATGGCCGGCTATGCCGTGTTTGCTCCAGTGGTGCTTCACCAGGTGGTCACCGAGTTCAGTACTACCGAGGCGCATCTTGATCTGAAGGCTCTTACAGAATGGCTCGGCATGTTCTTCGGTGTGCGCCTCCTGAATGCCTTCGTGACAACACAAGTGAACTACATGACTAACCAGATCTGGCTGCGTCTCTCTGCTGCGGCGCGAAGTTTGGTGTTCCAGAAAGCCATGCGGAAGCGCGTTCACCAGTCGTCAATGACAAGCGAGAAAGGAAACACCAAGCCAGTTGACATCAGCAACCTCGTAGGCTCCGACACCACTGACCTGGTTCTGGCGCTCACGAAGATCCCCGGCGTCTTGATCTTGCCGCTTCAGATCGGAATCGAGACGCTGCTGTTGCACTACGTGCTGGATGTGGCTGCCTTCGCTGGGATCGGAGTGATCATCCTCTCGCTACTGGTGAACTACTTTATCTCCAGAAAGATGACGCGCTCATACACAAAGTGGCTGGCTATCAAGGACCGACGCATGTCCACCGTGAAAGAACTGCTCAGTGCTATCCAGATTGTCAAGTGCAACGCCTGGGAAGATCGCTTCAAGGACAAGCTGCTGACAGAACGCGCTCGGGAGCTGCGGGCACTAGCGTGGTATTCCTACGCTGGGGCTGCAAGTACGTTTGTGCTCTGGAGCTCGCCGCTGGTGGTTTCAACTGTGTCGTTTGCCGTGTATGCGCTGGTGCTGGAGAAGCCGCTAACTGCCGCAAAGGTGTTCACCGCGATGGCGCTGTTCAACGCGCTGAGGGACCCGCTTCGTGACTTGCCGACGACGATCCAGTTGCTGATCCAGTCTCGCGTCGCTGCTAGGCGTTTTGACGCTTTTCTCAGGATGTCTGAGTTCGAATCGGACAACGTCATCGGATCTACTACTGATGGCTCCGATTCAGATACTTTTACAGTTCAAGTGGTCGACGGTCAGTTCTCGTGGTCGAGCGATGACAATTCGTCATCAGCTGTGCTCAAGAACATCAACCTGCGCCTCGAAAAGGGCGACTTCGCTGTGGTATATGGTGGTGTGGGGGCTGGCAAATCCTCATTGTGCTCAGCTC
>JAASGO010000468.1:0-22864 GCA_023334245.1 Globisporangium cederbergense
CGGCTCGGGCAACTGGGGCTCGGCCATCGCGCGCATCATCGGTGAGAACACTGCGCGCCTGAGCACGACGTTCGAGCGCAACATCAACATGTGGGTCTTCGAGGAGCAAGTGGACGGCCGCAAGCTCACGGAGATCATCAACGAGGACCACGAGAACGTCAAGTACCTGCCGGGCTACAAGCTCCCAGAGAACATCATCGCTGTGCCGGACCTCCTTGAGGCTGTCAAGGGCGCCGACGTGCTCATCTTCTGTGTGCCGCACCAGTTCCTGGGCGGCATGCTCAAGTCGATTAAGGAGCAAGGGCTCAACACTGGCGCCATCGCCGTGTCGCTCATCAAGGGTATCGATTTTGACACGAACGGCGTCGTGCTCATTTCCAACATCATTCGCAAGGCGCTCGACATCGACTGCAGCGTGCTCATGGGCGCGAACGTGGCCAACGAAGTGGCGGCGGGTGACTTCTGCGAGTCCACGCTCGGTTGCGCGGACCTGCGCCACGGTGCCTTGCTGCGCGAACTCTTTGACGCGCCGACGTTCCGCGTGGATGTGGCCCTTGACCCGCACGGCGTGGAAATGTGCGGCGCTTTGAAGAACATTGTGGCACTCGGCGCGGGCTTCTGCGACGGCCTGAGCTACGGTGGCAACACGAAGGCGGCGATCATCCGCATCGGCCTCAGCGAAATGAAGAAATTCTGCTTCAAGTACTTCGACGGCGTAAAGGAAGACACGTTCTTCGAGAGCTGCGGCATTGCGGATCTCATCACGACGTGCTTCGGCGGCCGCAACCGCAAGTGCGCCGAGGCGTTCGTGAAAACTAAGACGTCATGGGAGGAGCTCGAGAGAACTTTGCTGAACGGCCAGAAGCTGCAGGGCACGCTCGCGGCCAAGGAGGTGTACGGGATCCTCAAGGCGCACCAGAGCGAGGAGCAGTTCCCGCTCTTCACGGCCATCTACCGCATCGCGTTCGAGGGTGTGGACCCAAAGACGATCACTCAGCTTAACTAAACAGAGAGAGGTAGAGAGACAACAAGAAGAGAAGCACGAGTGAGGATTTGATAGATGATTTTGATATTAGAAGAAAACAAGTACGTAGGTATCAACGCTCGCATTGCGATCATGAAATAGGCAAGAAAGAGAGTGATGGAGACACACGTGTAGCATCGTTCAGCGGACGTGCATTTGATAGACAAGCACAGTGCAGCCATAGTTTTGCGCTCCTGTACAGACGAAATGGGTGCAGGTCCCAGTGTGTGGGATGTGATAGGACGAATCTAATCGCATTCTGATGGAACAAATCAGCTGGAAATGACCGACAGAGCGCCACTGTACGATGAACGCTTCTCTCTAGTTGACACCTCGACCCACCTCACTCGGACTTCAAAAAATGATTTGGAACTTACTGAACTTATATAGCCAATCAGACTGAGCTATTGATTTTTATAATCAATAATGCTGCGACATATTAATTTATAGATACGGATCTTAAAACAGTAAGTATACTCACGTTGCAGTCACCTTATAGAATTGACCCTTTCTACAATGGCAGCGTAATCATGTACCGTGTTGACTCGGACGTATACCTATATTCATTTGCAAAGGTCCTTACAAAAGTGATTGTATCTCAGCATAATTCGCACCTTGCATCATAGACTTCCAGAAAGCTTATGTATGATTTTTGTATGATTACCTGATATTTACGTTTTGATGATACAGATTCATATCGTTAATAACTATCGTGTTTGTCAGGTGAGTGTGAAAACCCAAAATGCACCAGAAACATTCAACTGAACACTTTACTTACTCACACCACGAAGAGCTCTCTCAAGAGCATTCGTCCACCTCGTTCCTTCCTCTCAGGCCACTCGCCCCCGACGTCACCAGCAACCGCAACAGCCTCCGTAGCATCAGCACCAGTATGAGCTCTGCGCCGCCACCCCCTCCTTCACCATCCTCAACGGTGACGCGCATGCGCGCAATCCTATCGCACATCTCGTCCGAGTCGCTCGCCTCTTCCTCGCAGGCAGCCGCGGACGCCGCGCTCGGCGTGACGTGGAACACAGCAACAGGTGCCAAGCCACTGAGCACGGCCACACGCTGGAATGGCTGGGGCTTCTCGGATACGAAGCTCTTCATCAACGACCGCAACAGCGTGGAGCTCACGGGCGAGCGCTATGCAGAGGTCTTCCACGCGGCGAAAGACCGCACGCTGCCGCTGCTGCTGCCCTGGGCCGAGAAGATGCTCGGCATCGACACGTCGCGCAAGAGCCCCGCGACGAACCTGAGCGTGGACGACCTCACAATCATCGACCCGCCGGTGGAGCAGGACCAAGTGCTTCAGCAGCAGCTCAACCGCTTCCTCGCGACACTGGAGAAAAAATGCAAGATGCGCACAAGCACCAATCTCGAAGAGCGTGTGCGCCACGGCCACGGTCAGACCTGCGAGGAGATCTTCAAGTTGCGTCACTTGAACGAGATCGAACGCATCCCAGACGCGGTCGTATGGCCGCAGTCGCATGCGCAGGTGGAGTTATTGGTGCAGGAGGCGGTCAATCACAGCACGCACATCTGTCTGATCCCACACGGCGGCGGCACCAAGTGAGTACCCATTTATACCATTAGTTATACTTGGATGGATACACTGATGACCTTGATCGAATGGGGCGCTTGCTTTGTTATGTGTAACTAGCGTCTCGAATGCGCTCGTGTGCAGTCCGAATGAGCGCCGTGCGATCGTGTCGATCGACATGCGCGACATGCGCCGGATCCTGTCGGTCGACAAGGAGAACATGCTCATCCGCGTAGAAGCTGGCGTCACGGGCCTGGATCTGCACGAGCGTCTGCGCAACAAAGGCCTAACACTGGGTCATGAACCGGATTCGTGGGAGTTCTCGACACTGGGCGGCTGGGTCGCCACCAGAGCCTCGGGTATGAAGAAGAACACGTACGGGAACATCGAGGACCTCGTTGTGAACGTCAAGACCGTGACCACTCGAGGCACCATGGAGCGTGCAGCCAATGTCCCGCGCGTATCCATGGGACCTGACACGACCCAGATGCTCATTGGCTCGGAAGGTATCCTCGGCATCTTCACGGAAGTCACGCTGCGTGTACGCAGTTTCCCGAAAGCCCAGGTCTACGACTCGCTCGTGTTCCCGACGTTCGAGCACGGAATCGCGGCCATGCAGGATGTGATGCGCGAGAAGTGCGTGCCGGCGTCCATCCGGCTGCTCGATAACACGCAGTTCCAGCTCGGCCAGGCGCTCAAGGTCTCTTCAACCAATAACTTCACGGCCGGCGTGATCGACTTTGCCAAGAAGACGTACGTGACCAAGATCCGCGGCTTCGACGTCTCGACCATGTGCGCGGCGACCGTGTTGATGGAAGGCACACCCGAGGAGGTTGAGCGCCAGCAGCAAAAGATCCAGACGATCGCCAAGAAGCATCACGGACTCGTGGGCGGTGCCGAGAACGGCAAGCGCGGCTACTTCTTCACGTACATCATCGCGTATCTGCGGGACTTTGCCATGGACTACTACTTCATGAGTGAGTCCTTCGAGACGGCCGTGCCCTGGACCAACATCCAGCAGCTCTGCACGGACATCAAATCGGCGATCAACACGGCCGCGGCGAACCGCCAGGTGACCATCCCGCCGCTCATCGCCTGCCGTGTGACGCAGCTCTATGAGACGGGCGTCGCTGTGTACGTCTACTACGGCGTGTATTACTACGGCGTGCAGAACGCCATGACGATGTTCAAGGAGATCGAGAAGGCGGCTGTGCATGCCATCGTCGCGAACGGCGGCTCGCTCTCGCACCACCATGGCGTAGGCAAGCATCGCCGCGAGTGGCTCCCCGAGGCGATCTCGGCGCCTGGGATCTCGGCGATCCAGGGACTCAAGACGGCGCTGGACCCGACGAACGTCTTTGCAGCCGGCAACATCCTGTCTTCATAGAGCAGGAGGGAGGTGCTGAGAATTGAGAAGCGTCCAGTGAATCTGTGAATAACTCGCAAGGTTAGGAGGCGTTTTAGAGCTAATAAAACGAACGTCGCTTTACGATTTGGGTTCGTTGTAGACTGTGACGAAAGACGCTTTTGTGGCTCGTGAGACTCATCAACGATTGAACGAGTGTGAGCGAAAGCTGATAGAGAGAGACAAAGATGCAGAGCAACGCGAGACTGGCGCTGCAGCTTGAGGCGCACGGTGACGAGCTCAACGACTATGAGGACGAGGAGAGCGAGTACGAGGACTACTACTCTGACGATGACGACGATGTTGAGTATGAAAAAGACGAGCAACTGACTGAAGACGAGAGCTCGCTTCAGCTGGAGAACGACCTTGCACGTGCTGCGTTTGGCGATCTCGTGAAAGGCTTAAGCATCAGCAGCAGTGGTAGCATGAAGAGCAGCAAGGGCAAATCTGCACCACGTGAGCTTGATCTTGAAGAGGAGAAGCTACTGGATATGCTTCAGCGACGTCTGTTCCAGAAATCGACTGGGCAGACAAAGCAGTTCGTAGCTGCCAATAGCAAGCTGCAGCCTGGATCAGTGAGGTCAGCAGTCTCATCGCCAAATTTGTCCAGTCGGAGTGGTGGTAATGGCGCTCGTGGTGGTGGAACTCAGCGAGAACTCAAGTCCAGTCAAACTCACGACCAGCAGCAGCAGCTGATTCACGCGCTTGGCCCTGCAGCGGATCCGTCGATCTCGCCCGAGAAGATTGGGAAGATGGTGAACCGATTCCGCCTTCAGGAGGAAAAGCGCGCGCGAAAACTGCGGATGAAGCGCGAAGAAGCCGAGTCCACCGAGGTACGTAAGTCTGAGCTGATCCCTAACGTCTGTAATTACTAACAGTGACTTGTCGCTATAGAAAACGGGCTTCACGTACGCGCCGGCGCTCAACCGCAATAGCCTCAAGCTCACGGACCGGATCCCAAAGTTCCTCGAGCGCCAGCGCAAGCAGCAGTTCCTTAGAAAACAGCAAGCGGACTGGTACAAGCAGCTCCAGGAGACCGAGCGTACGCGCGACCGCACCCTGGACCTCGAGGCGCACGTCAAGACGCCGTGCATCTGCAGTCGCGGCAACACGTCGACGAGCGGCGACTGTGCTGTGGCACTGGGCAGCAGTCCGTCGCGACTTGGCGGCCACAACCGTCCGCCACTGTCGTCGTCCCCACATGGACAGACCCACACGCGGTCATGCCTGCGGTTCATGGAGATGTGCACCAAGATGAACAAGTCGTTCGCGATCCAGCGCCGCAAGGACCAGATGAAGCGCTCGGTCGACGACATGATGGCCTTCCACGAGGAGAAGAAGCAGCGCCAGCAGGCGCGTGCTGAGATCGCAAGGGCGCAGGAGGCCACGCAGACGACCTTCGCGCCGCAGATCAACCCGCGATCGGAGAAGGTGCATTGCCTGACTTCTAACTTGGGCGGTTGACTTGATCTCATATTGGTTCTGATGGTGGGCTTGTTGCAGATCTACGCCGAAATGGTGCGAAGTGGCCGATTGCAGTCGGAGTTGACTGAGCGTATGACTGCACAACGCAAAGGTAAGCAGAACATCGATAGTCCTACGTGTAGAGTCTCAAAGCTTACAGCCTTTCTTGCTTGGAATACTGCGTGCTCCCAGCTATGCCGAACGTACCGTCGTTGACTTTTCAGCCGACAATCTCCAGGAGATCCAAGGCGCTGATTCAGAAGCAGAACCGGAAGGCGTCCACTACTGGACCGCACAGGCCAAGTACAAGCGGTGACTCTGGTGTTGACGATGTGTTCTTCAGACTGCACAAGCACCAACCAGCTCGAGGTGACAGTCCCAGCAAGCAAGCAAGTGCTGCGGACTCCGTGTCAGCCTTGAAGCGGAGCGCCGTACCTCAAGTCCAGTGGAATGTCATTGCGTTTGACCACGTGAAGCACGGCTTCATCCTCCAGAACTTCGACTTCAAAGTGCCCAACACCTCATGAGCTTCCCATAAGAATAGTTGCTTCACAATCAAAACCTCTTTCATCCAATACACAGTAGCTCAAGAACAAGTCACCATCCATTCATGTGTACAATATATTCCCCATCCGCACGACTCACTTCTTGTCGTCATCGCCATGACCGTCACTGCTCTTGCCCGTGACGGTCTTCTCAATCTGATGTACCATCCACATGCAGTTCTGCGGGACGCTCGTTGCCTGTTTCTCCATCTGCACGAAGATCCGCTGACACGACTCGACGTACCGCTCGCCGAAGCCGTCAAGGCGCTTGGCCCAAAAGTTGTACATCGCGTTCGCCGAGTATTTGGCGCTCTCGACGCTCTTGTCCACCAGACCCTCTAAACAACCACACAGTCAGTAGCAGCTAGTCATGAACAACACGAAACCTGAAAAGCCCAACGTACCTAGTGTGAACATTGGCAGCAATGGCGGCAGCCGGGGCTTGCCGACGGACGCCAGCGGGTTCTTCTCAGCCAATGCTGTCGCGTCATTGCCCGGCGCGTCGTCATCCCCAAAGAGCTCATCGACCAAATCAAAGTCGTCGTCGTCATCATCATCGACGTCCTGGTCGTCAAAGCCGTCATCCAGGTCGCCACCGTTTCTGCGACGGCGCTCGCGCTCGAGCTCACGCATGACGCGCTTGCGCTCCTCGATCGCCTTCATGAGTTCGCTCTCGTCCTTTTCGATGGCAATCACGCCCAAGCCTTTCACGAGCGGCAGATGCTTGCCTTCGTACATCCACGCGCGCGAGTAGACTGTCAGACCGAGGCCCAGATACGTGAACTCATCGGTTCGCGGTGCCGCTATTGCATTGCACATATACAAGTTAATGTAAGTTTGTGTTAAGCTTGTGGCGTATTGCATGCTAGCGCTGACGTGCGCTTTAAACGTACGCGCTCGGTTCTTGAGCGCCTCGACCCGGTCGCGCGGCGCGCCGACCTCGAGTTCCAGCCCCCTGCAGCGCGGTGGCTCACGCTGGTCCAGCATCGCTCTATCAACATATGCACATAATGGCGCAAGTACAGCAATCATAGTGACACGTCAGCTCATCCGGCGATACGCAGCAGGTTGCGATGTTCCGTTGTACAACCAAAATGAGCCCTTCATTGTGTGCGCAACGTACTTTGTGTAGACGCTTACGCCGATGCAGTAGTTGCACGAGGTCAAGTCACTGTCATCACCACCACCAGCGCCTCCATCTCTTTTGCTGTTGCTATCTACCTGCTGCTGTTTCTGCGTGGTGCCGCTCTCGCGCGGAGACGCCGCCAGCACCTTGAGCTTCTTCACCACGTTCTCCATTTTGGCCGGTTTGATGATCACTCTGAGCGATCTGGAATTCGCGTGTCGTTTTGCATAGGCACTCTTTCAAATAGTGACATTGCGGTTTGATTTGACGTATAATTCCATGTCACTCAAGTGGGTAAATGTACTGCGTGGTTTACATTGTGAAATCGTTAATGTTGCATGAATGTCGCCTCAAGTTTCTTCATCACATTCAAACGACACGCTGACGAATCCTTCTTGATTTCTTCAAACCTCAGTGAAAGGCAATTTGAAGCTGAACGAGCAAGGAAGCGGCATGTTCGGCTCGACTTTCCACGCGAGCGTCGCGCAAAGTGCTGCCGCTGCAGCGCAGCGCATGCGCTCATCCTCTTCCTTTCAATTCACAGATGACGCTGGAGCTTTCCCCGACCATAGCGATGCAAAACTCGCGTCAGGCGAGTCATTAATAGCCACTGACCAAGACCAAGACGATCAAGCCGATGTCTACGAGCTGGCGGACGCCTACGGCAGTGATGCGGCAGCGCGTCTCGCAAAGATCCTGCGCCATCTGGAGCTTGCGGGCTTTACGAAGGCGCGCGCGAACGAGTGGAGCGCGTTCGACCGCATCCTGAGCGGTATTGCATGGATTCTGCAACAGGTCGTGAAGCGCGAAGACGCCAACGTGGGCCGCGTGCAGTGGGACGCACTCTTCCAGTCGCATACCAAGATGAAGCCGCGCTTGGGCTTTGCGCAGGAA
Source organism: Globisporangium cederbergense (assembly GCA_023334245.1). NCBI lineage: Eukaryota > Oomycota > Peronosporomycetes > Pythiales > Pythiaceae > Globisporangium > Globisporangium cederbergense. The sequence goes on from JAASGO010000468.1 coordinate 8,002, forward strand.
GTTGTGAAACGCATTGAAGCCCTGCCGTACGCGCGTCCCGTACAGATCCAGCCGCACCAGCTGCTGCTGCAGGACTTTGGCGACATCGGCGCCGTGCATCGGCTCGTGACGTGGCTCATCGACCAGCAGCAGAGCGCAACGCCGCACTTGGATGCTATCAGGAAGCACCGCAAGTATCAAAAAGTGCTTGACCCCACCCATCTGCTAAAAGAACCCAAACCGCTCAAGAAAGATGTGTTGTACCTGCAGAACGCGTTCAAACCGAGGCGCAAGTGGCAGTACATGTCCTCGGAGGACTGGAAGAACGAGCCCGAAGACGCGCTCATCCAGCGCTGTCTACTAGAATATGGTGAGCGCGTGTGCGTCGCAGTCCTAGACGACGGTACCAGCAAAGCTACAGCAACTGAGAGCCTTGGATCGGATGGCATGCCACCGAACCTCATGGCGCAGCTTGCGAGCCAGGCGGCGGCAGCTGCTACAACGGGGGCGACGCTCACAAAGTCACAACCTGGCAGTGGCGACAGAAATGGATCAAGACGAGTGTCATCGAAGCGATTCGTAGACCCACAGGCCGCAGATTTCGAGATCCAGTACCAGAAAGCGATGAAACAGGCGATCGCCGAGCAGCAGGAGCTGCTCAACAGACAGAAAGAGCGTGAGATTCAGCTACTTCAGCAGGTAGTGTCAGTTCCCGAGGCACTTGAGGACAATGACAGCGAGCTGCTCAGTGCTTCGACTACTGAAAATGCTGCCGGTGCTAGCTCAGGACGCTCACTCAAAGCTCGTTCGAGCGTTCAGTTGGAGAAAGAGCGAGTGGTGCTTCAAGAGCACGAGGCTCAGGTGCAGCAGCTGATTGAGGCGAAACGCGTGCTTGAAGTCCAGACTCAGGAAGCGCAGGATCAGGCAAGTGCTGTTAGTCAGGCGATCGTCAACATTGAACAGGAAATGGCGGAGCTGAACGTAAAAGAAGCGCAGGACCGGAGCGCTCAGCCCTTCCTAGCGACGCTGAAGAAACTTGTGATCCAGAACGAGACGCTTAAGCGACAGAAGACCGAGTTCCGCGTGAAATGCCGCACAGAGCTCGAGAGTCTACACGCGCGCATTGCGCAGCTCAAGCTCCAGGCCGAGGAAGACCTGGCAACCCAAGACGAGGAGACGTTGCGACTGAACGAGATTGAGCAGATGCACGGGCAGATGGCGGCCAAGCACAAGGAGATGAAGATGGCGCTCGCCAAGCAGACGCGCGAGATCCAGCTCAAGATGCGCAAGATCGACGAGGTCCCGACGCGTATCGAGCTCATTCAGTACGAGAAGCGCTTCCTGGAGCTCTACGAAGAGGTGGCGCTGACGCTCGACGAGACACGCAAGTACTACTGCACGTACAACACGCTGCAGACGACGCAGGAGTTCCTCGAGCGCGAGATCTCACTGATCAACAGCATTCACGAAAACTTCGACGTGGCCATGAGCTCGAAGACTGCGACCCAGGAGTTCTTCACGCAGCTGGAAGGCATCATCCAGAACGTCCAGGGTACAGTGGCGAAGCAGCAGGCGCAGCGCGCGGATCACCAGAAGAACGTCGAGACGCTCGACAGCAAGTACCAGCTACTGCTTGAGAAGGAGCGCACGTACGTGAATGCGATCCGAGAGTTCCAGAAGGAGTGCGAGAAGAACGAGAAACTCAGTGCGAGGCTGCTGCAGGTTCAGACGCAGAGCCAGCAGCAACAGGTGGACCAGCAGCCATAAGGAGAGCGTGGTGTTGTCCTGAAATGTGGCAATTGATACGCGTATCGTTGTGCGATTGCTAATAATGACTGTGTATTGGTCCAGGAATCCACAAGAAGAAAGAACCGTTCAAGTCCTATTGTGAAACGTGCCATTTGCTATTTCCGCCCGTCACTCATCTGCCGTTGCTTTGTTTGACTGCAGTCATCGGCGGGAATGAGCGGCAAGCAGAAGAGCTCGCTGACGTTCGAGGCCGCGCTGGGCGCATGTCTGAGCTTCGCGGGGCAGGTGCTCAGCGCAGCGTCGACCCCTACCCAGGTTTGCACGAAAGAGGCGCTGCGTCCCATTGTCGTAGAAGCGCATCGGTTCGGCCAGCAAGTCAGCAAATCCTGCGGCTCTTCCACTTCTTCAGCTGACAAAGTCTCAACTAGTGTCGACCCTCGCAAGCTGCTGAAGAAGCTGCAGAATTTCCAGAGTGAACCGGAATGGGACCGCGCTGGTGTGCAGATCGACAGACTGATGTTTGAAGACCTGACATGGGATTCTCAAGGCGAGGTGGTGCAGACGCTGGAGATGGAGCTGCTGGAGCTGGAAAGCCGAGCTACCGAGGCGAACCTGAGTGTTTGCGTCCTGCTGATGCTGCGATTGCCCGCAAGTGGTGCCAAGGCGACGATGGCCCCAGAGTCTGCGATACTGTGGCTCCCGCTTGAGAGCCACGTAGAGAACAACAATGGAAAGAGACAGTACTTGCTGTACGCGTGTCCAGGTCGCATCAAAGTCGTGAAGAGCGTCGTGGAGCTGTTGAAGAAGCTGCGTGAGGAGGTAAAGCTGATGAGCGACAGCGACGCGGTCTACAACGTGTGGACATTGTCGCGAGCAGCCACGTCGCAAGTCAAGAAGAAGCCGTCCACTTCGGCATTAAATCCACACCTAGAAGTTGATAAGGTCCAGGCTGTGACGTCAAGAAGCCTCGTGACTCCAGAGAAAGCTCACGTTGTGGTTGATGTGATGAAGGAGAAGCCCGACGAAGAGACACTGGTGGAGGAGAGACGAGCTTCGACAGAAGGAGATGAAGCGCCACGATCGCAGCGAGCAGCAATATCCATTCGACCTGTGCAGAAGGAGGCTTGTGTGCTACCAAATTCAATCTTCAGCTTCACAAGAGAGCCAATCGTGCGAGCTCAAGTCGAATGCGGAGCGACCTCGGAGCACCTCAACTCAGTAGAGAGCGTCAAGAAAGACACTGTGAAGGAAGAGGATGCGACTTCTACAGCCGCAGCGCCGGCGCCAAGTCAGCAACGCGTGGTATCCCCATCGAAGCAAGTATGTGACGAAGACTTGCCCTCAGAAAGACTCAGCGCACTTTCAAGAAGGCCAGCCGTCTCATCGTCGTACTCGAATGGTATTCCAGCGAGCGCAAGGTTTGACTTGAAGCAAGAAAGGCAAGCCGAGCGAAGTGAAATGCTGTGGCAAAGTCTTGATAGTGACTTGATGAAGCCAATGCTGCCTCTCAATCGAGCTTACCACACGGCGAATGCTAGCAAGGCGGGGCTGGAGAACGTCGCCACTGACAGCGACCAAAGTGTGAGTCCAAGTGCGTCCACATCACACCATGATGGAACTCCACGGCTCGGTGGCTCTACGGGTAGAGAGCCGATATCTCCCCGCCAGAATTTACATGCTGCACCTGACAAGAACACGTCGTCGACCTTCATATTCTCTCAGCGATCTCCAGTATACGATTCCCATAATTCCTCGCAGTTGCCAGCAAACGTGTCACTTGCGGCGTCGAGATCAAGTGAAGTCCGAGGTGCTGAAGCTTTAGCAAGCAACCATCACAGGCAGTCTCAAGTGAAGAAATCAGTCTCTGACTTAGCAGACAGCGGTAACGTGGATCAAGATGGTGTGGGGACATTTACGATGGAGGGCAAAGCGGACATTGGCTGCGACCGAGGTTCACACTCTGATTCTCGGAAACCTGCGCCAACTCGCAAGAACTACAAGGCGAAGCTCGGAAACCGAGTCTGGTGGGAACTTCAGTGTGCCGCGGAGAAACTGCTGCAAGAGCAAGGAGTTGTGGAGTCAGTGAAGCGCATGAACCATTCCGAGAAGCACACTGTGAGGAAGAAGGATCAGCCATCGTCAAAACACAGAGCAGCGAGAGTCACCACTAGTCGTTCTCCACCCAAGAATGTCCAACCGCAGAGTGAGCCACGTGAAATTTTGACAGATGACAGTCGCAGTCAAATGAACCTGAGCAGTAGCAGTAGAACGATTGCTCAAGCGCATTTAGTGCCAGCAGAAATCATTCTGACAGAGGGCGATGCTGCCTCAGTACCAAAGCCGGCGCCAACGTCGCCACAGGCGCACACTGAACAAGTGGAGTCTGCTCAGCTCGCCTCTGTCAGCAGGTCGGTAACGAGAGAGTTCCTACAAGCAAGAGTGCATGACCAAGAACCACAGACCGCAAATCTTGTGGCAGATAGGAATATCCCGAGCCAACGTACGACGATGGGCGAATCCTCAAGTCATAGTAGCCAGCCGACACCAGATGACGACCATGATCAGTTGCACAATCCGATGTTCACGAAGAGGTCTCACTTCGAACAGGATCAAGCGAGCTCAGCGATCGACAACAAAGTCGATAAGCGTCAGCATTCGGCGCGAAAAGCTTCTATAACCGCGCGACTGGAGGAGCAGAGCCATGAAGAAGTGAACGTTAGCAAGAGCCACATCCCACCCACCTCATTGAGAACGAATAGCTCCAAGAAACCAGCGAAGAGTCTGCACACATTTGACTTGTACTCGGAAGTGCAAGCCGAGACAAGAGAACTGGCTCAAGCGCCTGAGCCGCGAAGAAGCCACGATGCGAATCCGACGTGGAACGCCAATTTCCATGACGTCAACCGGAGCTGTGATACTGAGGACGGCGACGACGACCTCGTACAGAACCAGTGGGCAAGTACCCGCACTTCGTACGCAGTCGAGCGGGAAAGAGACCGCGAGCCCGAGATTCTGTGTCGATTCGAGCCACCTGCAGCAACCATCAGCCAGAGCCAAACTGACGCAAAGATACCGTTCAACGTCCATGGGCGCGTTCCAATCCGCAGCAATCGGGGTGTGCCCACCAAGGGCCAGTCCCCACAGTTTGACGACGTCGACAGCTCGTCAGATGAAGAGAACGACACTATGGGTCGTTTTGAGTCCAGTCCACGCAAGCCAAGCCAGTCAGCTCACAAAGTGAGTGTCCCCAGGCCAATCTCTCGTCACAACGTTGACGAAGACGATGATTTTGGCATCAAAGCAGTTGAAGCCAAGCCGCGTGAAGGTGACAGACGCCCGCCGCATGTGGCCACGTTCATCACGTTTGAGCAGGACACCAAGGCTTCTTCTTCCAAGAAAGGGCCCTACTCAACAGCAACAAACCAGAAGCACCACCAGACTCCTTCGCGTGAGGAGAAACTCGCAGAGCTGCGGGCGAAGAAGCTCTCACAGCTGCACAAGGCGCGCGAGGAGCAGCAGCAACAGCAGCAACAGAAGAAGAATAAGACGTCGCTCTTGTTGCAGAAGACCAGGTCAAACTTGGCAGCCCAGGCTTCTGGCATCTTTGATGAGCACTTTGCGCCCACGAGCACGCCTGGGAAAACCACAAGCTCATTGGGTTCGACAACAACGCACTTGAGAGCCGCCAAGAAGCCGTCGAACAAGAAGCTGATCCAGAACGCACTCGAGTACACGCTGCTCGCGGGTTTCTCGATGGAGAAGGAACGCAATGCGGCTCTACAGGCGCTCGCGCTTTCCACTTGCGACAACTTTATCGTGCTGCTCAAGAGCACGAAGGACCTCAAGTTCCGCGCGCTCTACGAGCACCACACGGATCGACAGGAGGTTATGAAGGTCTTCGCGTCCGCACCAAACGCGCCGCTGATGCTCACGGAGGACACGATCGGCCAGTTCTTCAAGTACAACAGCGGGAAGAAGGAGTTCGTGGCCATTGACTCGCGCGCATTTACGATGAAGACCGACGCCTGCGCGCTCAAGGACGAGCTCGTGTTCAAGAAGAAGACGGGGCTTGGGAAGCTGTTGTGAGCTCGTAGCAACTGACCGGTTTTACAACGGTAGTAAACGACACATTGAGTGCTGATACTGCTGAATGGTGGTGTTACATTGTTGAGCGGTGATACTGGTCGTAAGTCTTCGATGACTCACAGGCGTTGCATTGATATTGGTACTTCTAAAATCGACTTGGAGACGAGGACAGACAACCAACTTGACATGGCAGCTTCGTTCAATACGGATAGCACCATTCTCACTGGACCAGAATCCATGGTCGGCACTGATAGACTTTGGCTCAGCGTGGCGCTGGCGTGGAGTAGTGCTGCTGCTCACGTGAGGTCTTAGACGGGTCCCGGGAGCTCCGAAACGGAGCCAGCGAAGGAAGCACTGGTGTCACTGCTGGAGGTGTAACCGCTGGGTGGTGGTGTCGAGACTGAGGTTGTAGTTGGTGCCGCGGAGATGGCTGGTGACCATCGTGTTGATGGTACTGCTGGTGCTGATGTCCCGAAAGCTCTCTTGCTGGTAGTGGCATCGCTCGCGTCGTCGGTGCCGGCTTGGACGAGAACGGTGTTGTTGGCCCCGTCGAAGCCGAGGATATTGCCGCGGAGACCTGGGTTGCTAATGACGGCAGGATGCGCGGTGGCAGTGTATTGGCTGATGTGTAAGGCGACACCGCTGCGGATGGCGGTGAGTGCCTTCTCTGGAGATCGCTGCTGCTCCTGGTCTCTCGTCGCTCACGCTCCGCTGAGATCTGCATCTGCTGCTGGGCTCGTAAGTAGGACGCCGAGGAAGAGCCGGAGCCCTGCAATCTCGCATGGTGCGGACTGATCGCGTACGACGACGGGTGATACATCGGCGGCATGCCACGAGGCGACACCGAAGTGTGCTGGTGCTGGGGAGGATACCCACGCTCAGTAGCACCAGCATCACCAACACCACTACCAACTGAGGGCTCAGTGTATTGAGGATGCCTGACGACCGGAGCTGCACCACCAGGCACCAGGATACTCGCTGCCATGAGCTCCGACTGTGAATATTGCGGCGCGTAGGCAGTCCCAAGTCCATGTGGGGATGATACTCGAACACTTGAAGCCTCTGGAGCTGTTGAGTATCGCCCTGGCGGGTACGAAGTGCGCTCTGCTTGGTACTGGGGAGGGTACAGTCGAGTACTGGCTTCATTGCCGTCATCGTAGGAAGCACATCGCTCACTAAAATCCGCATGAGCCTCGAAACCGCCGTCCGTGTGCCGTCGCTCTCTGCTTCCTTCACCTGCCTGTCTGTACACCTGTTCTGGAGTCGGAGCTCGCTCACCTGCCATGTGCTCCTGCTGACTCGTCATTGGTATTCTGGAGCTCGGCGTTGACACGATCGCTGAGAGCGGGCGCAGTGGCCCCAGTGGTTGCCCTACAAAGCTGGCGTTCCTCGGACTTGGGTGGACACGAGGCGAGGTACCTGACACCCCCCTTGGCGTCTCGTGTGCTGGGTGGTAGTACCTTGACTCCTCCCGCTCTCGAGCTGCAACACTGGGGTGGTACTGGTGCTGGTACTGCTGTTGTTCGATTCCTGAATGCATAGTGCTGTACTTATGAGGCTGAAATGGTCGTGGCGGATATTCTCGAGATTGCTGGTGCTGGTAGTTCACTGGGTCGCCTCGATACTGCTCAGGAACGTATTGTGGTCGCACCAGACCAGTATGGCTCCTCACAGACATGTTGCTCATAGCTTCCACCTCCGACTTGATCTGCTGCTGCTGGCTCGTGGTCTCCATCTCGTGGCGAGGTCGTCTCCCCGCGTGCTTGGCGCCATCAAAGCGCCGGATCTTGCGCTGCGGCTTGTCAGCTCCAGCACCAGTAGCGCGACTGGGTGGCGATGGCTCTCGCTCGGGTTTCAGCGCTTCACTGTCCTGCACAGGTCGGCGTCCTCCAGGTCGGCGTCCTCCAGGTCGTCGTCGACCCTCACTCATGGTCTCGTCACCGTCATCATCCTGTCCAGCGTCCTCTTCTTCTCCTTCGTCATCGTCATCCCCAGACTGCCCCTCACCGCTGCTGCCACCCCTGCGGCGCTTGCGCGAGAACTTCTTGGCGTCGAACTTGCGTTGATGCTGGTTCTGCTTGGACCGGTGCTCGTCACAGAGGTTGTGCGCCTTGCCGTTGCGCTTGAGCGCGCGCTCGTTCTCGCACTTGCGCGACTGGTAGAGGCACTTGCCCCGAAACTCGCGCTTGAGACTCGAGGTCGACTCGCTACTGGCGAGGGCCATTCGGCTCCTGCTGTTGTTGCTCCGAGGGCTCCTGGTCTGGGTTGAGGGCACAGGCTCCATTGCGCTTGCGTGGAACGCCGGACCGGAGACCGAGACTGCGAGCAGCGATTTGGCAGATCTGCTGCTACTGCTGGCTGGCGTTGAGACGCTCGGGGCTGCTGAGATGGAGCTCTTGGCCCAGGCTCGGGTCTGCTGGTGCTCGTCGTCGCTTTCGGGACTCACACCTCGGGACGATAGTGGTGTCTGCTGGTGCATGTTGTTGTTGCTGTTGTGGTTGCGTGCAAGAAACAATGCAATACTTGCGCTTGCTTGCTTGTTAGCAATACAGTACAGTCAATCACAGGCGCAAGCGCGTGTAGTTGTTGTCGTACAGAAGCAAGCAGCAGCAAGAGCAAGTGGGCGCTTGTTGCAGTGTGTCTGACTTGCTGCTAGTCAGCAAGCCGGTGCTTGTGCTTGTGGTGAGGTGACGGCCGGTTGAGACGAGTTGTGCACTTGCGTCGGTCGGTCGCGCGGCTTGCGTCGCTTGCGTAAGTCGTGTGTTGTTTGCTTGTTTGTTTGGATTCTACCAGAGACGCTCGCCCACGCGAGGCGAGGCGTTTGGATTTGAGATCGGATCGGGATCGGTGGTCGGGTGGTGGTGTAGAATCCGTGGGCGGCCAAGCGGCTGGCGCGCGTGGACGGGGACGCACACAAGGAAGGGACCTGCGAGGGAGGGAGCCACGTTCGTTCCCCCCACCGGCCGACGACTGCACAACAACAACAAGCAGCAAACAAACAAACAAGCGACAACAAGTGCACAAGTTTACTTGTGACGTGGCGAACAAAGACGAGGAGCTCCGAGCTGATCCGGAGCAAGCAAGCAAGCAAGCAATCTTCAAATGGGCTGCCCGCTTCGCATTACTCAGAGGAACGACTGCTCTTGCTTGGAGGAGAGAGAGGGATGACGACTTGACTAAGGTCCAAAAGAAGGGCTTGATGGATGGATGGATGGATGGAACGCCGCAAACAAGCCAGACCGGTTGGTTGGGGGCGGAACACTCCCACACTTGCACTCCGCGCAGAGACTTGCTTAGCCGGGCTTGTTGTTTGTAAGATTTCTCTGGAGCCACTCTAGCAAAGTTATTTATTCTAAAGTGTACATAGAATGTCCAGGAGCGTTTTTGTTCAAATTTCTGAGTTGGACCGACTCTGTTGTAAAATCAAAAAGATTCTAAATATGCTGACGTTCGTGGCTCCAGATTTTTGATTCTCGAGCGTATGCATTAATCGCTATGCTTGCAATCGAATTCTTTTCGACAGCTTACTGGCCAATCGAATATTTCTGAAAGTGAATTTGAACCGCAGGCAGGTTTCCTTGACTGATGCGTCTGCGCATAGCCAGGCCGAATGGATGGATGAATTCGCTTTTTTATCCTTTTTGACAGACACCGCCACGCACGCAGCTGCTGGTTGAAACCAAAGGCGCAAGGCACAAGTTGTTTGCTTTGCTAAACCCAACAAACCTGCGGAAAGGGGGCGCAGTTGTGGCTACATGTAGGCGTAAACCTGCTCATCCTGTTTGTTGCAGTGGCATTGTGGCGTTGCGACCTGCGCAAAAGGGAACAACGAGCGAGCAAAGGATCACAGCCGAGTTCGTTACTATAGAAAGAGCAGGTTTGTTTCCCTTCAATTCTACGTACCAAATCGCTCGATGACGCCTGCAAATATGTTTTTAGAACTTTGAGAAAGCCACATCACGTTAGCTTTGGCTTTTTGGTGTCTTATTTTGGTCGAAATTTAGTGGGAACTTATGCATGCTCGAAAAATTGGTGGGAAGAAAACAACTTGTCAATTTTGCTGGACCTTGGAAACGCCAGAGCAAACAAATTCTGATTATAATGCCTCAGTGACAAAATTGAAACTCGGATGTTAGTTCAGAATATCGAAGTTCCTAATGAACACGAGCCTTAAAACTATGGATGAGCTTTTGTTCTAGCGCTATGCTAGCTGCGAATTACAGACTCAACCTACTCAGATCGTCGAGAATTTCGATCACCTGCGCGTGACGATTTGTAGAATGTGGTGCGTACCGTCACTCAGGTCAAGTGCGTACAGTAGAGGGGGAGGTTAGTAGACCCAGGCGTACACCAATCGCAGCATTGCCGCCCGCCCTTTCCGCCCAGCCCAGAAATGGCACTCCAAAGAAACTTGCGTGCGCATATATCGGGGCGCACGACTGTCTGTCGTTAGGGCGCTCGAATAGCCGTACCGGTACGTTATCTTCCAGCCCGGAATTTCGTCCACTTCCTGACTTGGCATTTACTCGTGGAACCTTGTCTGTCTGTCTGTAAGCTGCCCGACCCGCGCCGCACGTGCCTCCCTCGTCAGCGGAGGGTGTCGGTGTGCACGTGAAGAGCGCTTTGATCCATCTGTGCCATCAACCAACAGCGGAGGCGCGGCAAGTATCCGGTTTGCTCTGTTGCCTGGTGTTCGTCTCGCAAGACAATCATACAGTAGTCCACGAAAAGTCAAGTTGCATGAGCATTCATCAGTTCGATATTCCACATTCTTCTTCTTTTTTCTTTTGGTTGTTTTAGATGAGAATTGTAGAGCGTTGTTACCGCTTTACATGCAATGCTAGTCCTGACTGGTTGTAGTCGGGGAACTCTATTGTAAATGCTCTCAATTTGCTTGCAGCTCGACTGACATGTGCCCGCAGTTCCTGCTGTCAACTGCGAATAAGCTTAAACGCTTTGAGGTGGCTCGAATAAATTCTGAATAAAAACACGCAAAAACTTTCTTTCGAGGCGGCCCGAAAAGCGACTGGTCTCTTGCTCGTGCTCTTGCTCGTGCGCTTGCTCGCGCTCTTGCTCGTGCTCGTGCTCTTGCAACCTGTCAACGCGGATTAGCTCGGCTCTTCTTTTCACGAATTGATCGCGGCGTTGAAGCGCGTGAGTAATGACCTTTTCTGAGCTGAAGCACAACAACGACGGGGCGACACATCTCGGATAAATACGCAACTCGAAAATGCGTTTTGCATTACATACAAACACCAGGTCTTTTACTATATTTGAGTGCGTACATGTGCGAGTAGTGATGGTACCCTTGCTCCTTTTTTATGTGGATACCGGTAAATAATTCATCGAAAGCTCAGCCACGACATCTTTTTTCTGAGGCTCACAACGTTGAGCGTTATTTTAGCGTGAGTGCGGTTGAGACGCGAAAACCAACGCAGCCGAGGGCTGAAGCTGTCAACGGATGGATTGACAGCTCTTTGATCGATGGGATCCGCCAAGTGTTGCCTGCGCACTTCGCTGCAATTGAACGGCGCGGCGCCGTGGGACCACAGGATTGAAAGGATTTGAATTGATTTTAGATCTCGCGCACGTGCACCACTTTCGATTTTCCAACCCACGGGACCACCACCAGTCACGGTTGCGGGTGGTGCCTCATCAGTACGACTGGTGCTCTTGAGCTCAGTGTGTCTGTCGTAAATAGTTCGCTTTATCTCACGATCTGTGGTCCAACTTCCACGCTCGCAAACTGCACCGAATGGAATTGAACGATAGAGCTGGGAGGTTGCTGGGGACCTCATTACCTTCCTCATCCCATCTGTGGTGCATTCTTTGCCCTCCTGACTCGAGAGTCACGATTTCTGTCACCACCTTGAACCTGAGATGCTAGCCCACGCCGCAACAAAACAAATCCCCGGTCTTTGTGAAACGCAGTGAATGCATTTGCCTGATTTGAAGTAGTCTCAGCCACTATCTGACCAGGTCGACAGGCGTCCTTGCCTGGTCGGCAGTCTTGTGATGTCAGAGCTCTGGCTGGATGACATGGAAGTGAGGAGGGAAACTATCAACCTGATGTGTAAACGAATCGAATACTAAATCCCACCTTGCGTACGCACACCTGAATGGGCGAGGGGATGCGAGTTTGTGAATTGAGGTCCTGAGGTTGTCGCTGTTGGTTTAGCAGCATCGTGGGAAACAAAGGGAGCCCGTGAGTCTGATCTGGAAGGAGCTTGCACGACAATGTACGAGCACAAAGTTTGACATTTGAGGCGGGCTTTGCACTGTTCTAGGTATTGTAGCAGACAAGCGGTGGGGTTGATCCATCGCGTGCATTGTGCGTTGTGCTGCATGTGAGGTCTCCAATCCCTCCGGTCGTCGCCGCATTGCAGCCGCTTCTTCTGATCGGATCACAATTTTGTGCGTTGGCCAATGCGTCGGCCTTCTTTCATCTTCCTTTGGTTCAACTGCCTGTCGAATGTTGACTTCGCCGCGGGAAAGTATCAGAAAGTGAAGAGAGATCCTCACAATGGCAACAGAGAGAGAGAGAGAGAGAGGATGAAAAACTCAGACGCGCTTGGTTGTTTTGGGGCCGCACTATCCAAGGACAAGTCGTTGAAGTCCAGCATAGAAACCTGGGCTGATCTCTGCTTGTGCTCGCATAAGTGGTAGTAGCAATCACATAGGTCGTGATAATAATGTCCAGGCTTGTATCACCTTTTCCAAGATAGACTATCGCCTTGGAGGCGTAGGGCGGGAAGCACACGATCGCCTCACCCTTCTAATGTCATCAGGCTGTGATCAGTCAGCCGCGGGAAAGTACGCATTTTATTGTACTTCTTGTGCGTCACCTCCGCACACTCCAGTCCGCCTCATTCATCTGTGGGCTTCATCATGCTGGCGTCTCAGCAAATATTCACCTACAATACTACACAGCCCAAGCCCGTGCCTCGAATAGCAATCTGCGCCTTTGCCAAGTGTTTTATGTTCACGTGGGGGAGCTGCACCGCTTGTCGCCTCGGCCTCTGACCGCATGTTTCTTTTCTGCATCAAGATGCGCAAAGACAAACAAACAATATGGTGATCCGTTGGTGACACTTTATGTGTGTGTTGAGAGAGCAAACGTGACGATGACGCTTTTTGTATCGCGATCAGCCTCTCAACACCAGCACAAAAGCTAAAATTGCTCTCATGCTCTCGAGTGTTCGACATGCCCATCCACTGCCTAAATAAACCGTCCCCTCACTCTCTCTGTTCAAGATCTCGACGCTGGTACAAACGCATTATTGGAAACCTAACTGCCCCCTCGGAGCACTCGAAGCTTTGTCCAAAGGTCCTGCCTGGGATGTTTACTCGCCGTAGACGGACCTGACAAACTCCGTTCCTCACTCGGTCCAGATTTGACGCCCACTTTCGCCCACTGGGAGATCCTCACAACCACGTAAAAGCGCGGAGGAGACGACTGCAGTCGATTCGTATCGCATCACATTCGTATTGACTGACACGCACTCGCCAGAGGCAAACAAGCGCGCTCATCATCATATTTGCTGTAGTCAAGCGATGGCGAGACGCGAGGTGAATGAGATGGAGGCTGCCTGCCCATTCCCAGGTGTCACCAACAAAAGCCGCTTTGGCAAGTTGGAAGATATCATGGTGATCTTCAAAGTAGCTCTCCTACCATACCCGTACTGCTGCGCAATGCTGCGAGGGAAATGGTTTCGTGACCCCGGTGGTGGTGGAGACGCTGTGACGCGTCATCTCGATCGATGCTGTTCAAAAGCTAACACTGTAGGCAGTCTCTTCAATTGCGACAAGAATGCGGTGTGCTGGTTCGTGGCTGCTGCTCAGTCGTTTGTTGCGGATCTCTCTTCCGATATTACTCACACGCGCGAGTCAGAAGGAGAGGTGCTGCCATTACGTACGAGGTAAGGTACAGAGATGAGAGACACAGCATAACGCAGCATTTTGATGACACGAGGAGTTCCTCATGTGCTGTGTTGCTTGGCGAAAAGCGTTTAAACAGTTACCACGTGAGCCACACACAGTCAGTGAGGAGGATTACCAAATGAATCAAGTGCAACTCTGAACTCGCAGCGGCTGTATTGATCCGTGGCAAAGTGAGAGACTTCGTATGGCTCCGATGTTACAGACATAGGAGCTTTTGTCCTCACGAATTCAGAAATTGTGCTTTAGCATGTGAAATTCTCGCTCTTTCTGCATAAACAACTTGGAGCTTTGACAGTCTCGGACACCAACTACCCCTACGAGCAGATCCTCGGCATTGCTGACGAGCTCGGCGTGGGCCATGGGCCGGCGCACTAAGTAGTCAGCATTCTCCTTGTTGCTCTCGTTGCTGTCGACGAAGTCGCAATCGTTGTACACGCACGGCAGCAGGTGGTCGAACATCTTTGTCGTGAGCAGTTGATGAGGTCTTGGGCGTCCTTGAACAACAGCAGCAGCAGTGTTGGTGCGGGCGGAGCATTCTCTATTGCACGAATGACGCGGATGCCGGTAGAGGAGGGGTGATTGAATTGCGGCGATATACTTTCTTGAAAAAATGCGTGCGAAAACCGCCACGGGGCTCTGCTGCTACTACTGCTGCTGGTATTGGTACTGGTGCTGGAAAATGTGGCAGGACCGCGCTCTCACTCGTACTCATTCCTTCGTGGAGCTGCTCGATTTTCCTGACACAATTTATAAACCCGCCCAAGTCCTGGTGTAAGGTGCGGCAACAAAAAACGCAAGCGTGAACACGTCGGCAGATCGTCCGCAGAAGATCTCATGCAGTACTTCAGCGCGACGATGGACACGCTAGATGTGTGCATGTACATGATTACCAGCAGAAAGGTTCGTTTCCAGCTTTGTCGTGCTTCTGTGGCGTTCTGTTTTATTGGATTTGACTCGCATGTGTCATCATTGTTTTGTCTTTCAGGTCAAGAAGAAGATACTGGAGCTACATCGCAGCCCAAGCGTGCGTGTGCGGATACTCGTCGACTCCGAGAAGGCTAAACGCAGTGAGTCCAGAATACACCGCCTCAAGAGAAAGGGCGTCCCG
>JAASGO010000469.1:0-22831 GCA_023334245.1 Globisporangium cederbergense
GCGGGTACTCTATATGTACCGACCAAAGGTCGTTTCATGTTTGTGACCTCCTACCTTTTGCTATTTTCTCGAGCCACTTTCGATTTCAAAATATCCCAACGACTTCACTTGCGTCCTCTATGCAGACCGTTGGGATGTTCGGCCTGACAAATATCCACTCGACGGAACATCCCACGATCTTCATAGTGAACGCAAGTGAAGTCGTTGGGATGTTAAGCACTCTAACAGTATTTCTTTACCTCTTTAAAAATACTAAGCGTCCTAAGTCCGAATCTTGCAAAAGTACCCCCAACACATAGATAGACAAGAGATCCTTTTTTGAAGCTCATCTCACGCGGAAGAAGATGGAAGCGAACGCGGCGCGGCAGCGCGTGCTCCACGCAGCGGCCCCTACTGCTGCTTCTGGCAGCACACCATCACGAGCGACTACGGAGGGCGTGTACGAGCTGCTGGAGGTGGACGTGGACAAGCCTGTGAAGAAGCCGCAGCAGATCGAGACGCTGCTCACGAGCCGCGTGGCGTGGGGCGACGTCACGCCACTCGTGTTCTTCGGCGCGAGCGACAGCACGTTGCACTGTTACGTGCCGTCAACCGGTTCGTCGTCGTCAGTCAGCACAGCAGCGACAGGAGCAGTGGGTCAGCTCACGTATCTGCGCTGGCACTCGTCGTACAAAAAGGCGTACCACGCGTGCGCGCAGTTCCTCGACTCGTGGGGTGTCTATCTCACGCTCTACGATGCCAAGCTCGCACTCTACGCGCTGCCGCTGCAGAGTAACCCGCAGATCGATGGCAATACATCCTCGTCGATCATGATGGGTATGGGCATTGGCATTGGTGGTGGCAACAGCAACAGCAACCGTGACAAGATGTTCGTGGTGGACGAGACCAAACAGACAACGCTCTTCGCGGCCCACGAAGGCGCCAAGGTCGTCTGCAGCCTCTCCAAGCAGCACACACTGCGGGTGTACGACTGGACGGTCAACCGCACGCTGCAGCTGCGCACCCAGCACGAGCTGCCACTGCTACTGCAGAGCCTCGGAAACAACAGCGGTGGCTCGTTGACAACTTCCTCGCTGCCAGTGCTCAAGATGATCGTAATGGGTGAGAGCCACCTGCTCCTACAGTTCAAGAAGGAGTGGTGCGTACTCAACGTGGATAGCGGCAAGATTATTGACGTGAGCGCGCGAGATGCAGCCACAGCGCAGGGCGTGGATACGGTCACGTGCGCTGTGGCGGTGCCCAGTAGACAAACGGGACTGCATCACCACAGCCACCAACTGCGCGACGTCTTCCTCGCGGGCAAGCACAGCGCCGCGTTCGTGGCACTCACCGTGGACAACGAGGACGAGGAGAACGCGACCATTCTGGACGATCGCATGCGCTCGAACCCGCAGAACGTCTCGGACGACCGCGTGCGCGTCAAGGTCGAGCGCGTACTCGAGTACAACGTGGCCCCGCGTGCAGCCTTCTACCACCACCCACTGCTGCTGCTGGACCAGCACGACAAGCTTGCGGTGCACAACATTGGCTCGATGAAGTTGCTCGAGAGCATCCCGACCAAGGCGCTCTATGGAGCGTCGTCTGCGATTTCGATCGAGAAGCTTGCGAGTCGCAGCAGTACTACGAGCGCCAGCCAGCAGTTCACCCAGACAGCGGACCTCCCGGCGTCGCTCTTCACAGTCACCGCGCCGTTCAGCGTGCAGCTGCTCCAGATGAAGTCCATCGAGCTGCTGGTGAAGCAGGCGCAGGCGCTCGGTCGTCTGGAGGACGCCGTCTCGCTCTGCAAGTTGTGCCCCGAGGACTGCAACCTGAACGACGATGACCTGCGCGCGCTACTGGCCCAGTATGCCTTGGAGCTGTTCAACGGCGGTCAGTACCGCAGAGCGATGTCGCTCTTTCTCGAGAGCAAGATGGAAGTTCTGGACGTGCTGCTGGCGCTGTACCCGCGCGATTTGCTGCCTCGCAGCGCTAGTGGCGGCACTGGGGCTTCGAGGCTCCCAGCTACTGCTTTGAAAGCCAAAGGCGCTCGGAATGGAGAACTGAAGGGCGACGCGCTCGTACAGAGCCTGCTGGCGCTGATTCTATTACTGCGCTACCGACGCGATGCATTGGTGAACCACAGTACGACAACGACCTCCAACGAGTCCACTTTCCACACAAGCCAGAGGCAGCAGCCTAGCGACAAAAAACTCGAGATCATCGACACCGTCCTCCTTAAATGCCTCGTGCTCATTTGCGAAAAGGACGAACACGCACAACTCGCCAATAAGGAGCTCATGGAGCTCGTCGTTAGCAAGAACTACTGCGAAATGGGCGAAGCGGAGATCTTTCTGCGCTCGCACCGGCAGTTTAAGGCCTTGCTGTCCTTTTATGCGACGCGCAAGGAGCACCGCAAGGCGCTCGAGCTGCTCGAAGACCTGGAGCGGACCGCCACTGCGACATTATCTCAGTCTCAGCCCCAGTCTTCATCATCATCGTTGTCTTCGCCATTGGCCCCAGGCGAAGAAGCCGTGCAGACCTCGGAGGAGTACATGGTGCTCATTAAAGAATACCTCCAGCGGCTCGGCCAGAGCAAAGCCGAGCTCGTCTTCGAGTTCTCGCGCCGCGTGATCGCCGTGAAACCCGCGCTTGGGCTCTCGATCTTCACGGAGCGCAAGGTGCGCGAGCAGAAAGAGGACATCGACCCGTCGCTGGTGCTGAGCCACCTCAAGACCTGCGACGTCCAGGCCATCGCTGGTGCTGTTTCTGTGGCGACAACCTCCACCACATTGGATGCTGAGCCATTGTCTCCTGCAAAGGTGACGCTTCCGCTGGTCGACCCACGGTTCCTGGCGATCGAGTACCTCACGCAGGTGATCTTCAACGGGAAGACACAAATTGCGTCTCGTCTCCACGATGAGGTGGTGTATCTCCTGCTGGACGCTATCAACATGGAGCTGCACCAGAACAGCAGCCGCAGCAGTAACAACAGCAACGCAACTGTAGGCAGCCGCCTGACAAGCCGCGTGAACTCGCAGCGAGGCCTCGTGGGCACTTTGCGCAAGAAGCTTATCGTGTTCCTCGAAGCCGAGAGCAGCGCGTACCACCCGGAGCGCATGCTGAGCCGGACGCCCCTGGATATGGTTGATGAGCGCGCGGCGCTGCTCTCGAGACTCGGTCGCCACCATGAAGTGCTGCAATTGTATGCGATTGAGCTCAAAGACGCGTCGCTCGCGGAAGGTTACTGCAACCGCTGCTACGACGGCAAACTCGCTGATTCATCCATCTATTCGGCGCTGCTGCGGTTGTATCTGCGTCCACTGCCGTCTCAGCTAACAGGGACTAGTGGCGGTGGTCCAGCACCACCGCTTGTATGGCAACAACGATCCAGTTCCTCGTCGTCGTCTTTATCAAGTTTCCTGTCCAGCGAGGCCGTCGCGGCGGCCGTGAGCATCCTGAACAAGTACCCGGAGCGCATCGACGTGCCCACAGCGCTGGAGCTCCTGCCGCCGGACGTGCCCGTGTCGTCGCTCGCATTCTTCTTCCGCCGCGTGCTCGAGCGCCAGGTGGAGCGCTACCGCAACGGCCAAGTGAAGAAGCAGCTCTCCAAGATGGAGAACTTCAAGGTGCGCGAGGCACTTTCGACTAAGCGCAAGGGCTGCGTCACCGTCTGGTCCTCGCACTGTTGCCAGGTATGCGGCAAGAAGCTCGGTACCGGCACGTTCGTGCGGCTCCCGGGTGGCGCGCTGCTTCACTACGCCTGCCAGCCAACGCTCTAAGCCAAGCCAAGCCAAACTCCAAGTCTAGCTATGCGTCAAAGGTAAGTCGTTGTGTCGCAGCGTCACTGGTTTCTTCCAGGACGACTGACCGTTGCGTTTATCGAAATAATAGTACTGTCGTGTCTGTGGGTCCCACACTTTCTGGATGCGCGCGTTCAGCAGTCGGTAGAGCTCATTGCGCGCCACGCAGTAGCGCAGAAAGTCGCAAATCACGCCACGTGCCTCCTGCGGATCGACGATCGTCTCCAGTCTTCGCCGCTTGATGCGCCGTACGACGCGCACGTCACGGTCGTCGAGCATCCAGGGCGTCTCCCACTTGACGACGCCCGTCTTTCTGTTGCAGTAGTAGTAATGGCCGGTCGCCGGGTCGTAGATCTTCTCGTAGGCCTCGAAGAGCAGCTGTCGCAGCTGGTCGCGCGCCTTGCGAGCCCTCCACACTCGTTGCAGGCGACTCGCGGCGTCATCACGAGACATCTGGCGAAGCTTCTGCAGGCGGCGCTTGTGACGCTTGACCCGTGCGCGCTCACTCATGTGAGGCACTGCGGCCGAGACTGCAAGCGCCGAGCCACCACCGCCACCCATTCTCCGAGACGATGAGGAGCTCTTCTGCGCCTCGGACACAATCGTGCTCCGACGTGGTGACGGCGACTTGCGTGGACTCGGCCTCCCGCCCGCACCGACTTCAGTACCAGCGTTTTGCTCCATGATCTCCAAGTCGAACTCGCCCAGCACCGCCGGCTTGAGCCACATGGCCGCGTGCAGCATCGTGTCGTAGTAGTACGGCTGGCCCGAGTTCGCGTCCATGAACTTGCGGTACCGCCGGCTGAGCAGCTCGAAGAACTGTTTGCGGCACGCGAAACGCCGGAAGAGCGCCTGGATCGTTCTCGCGGCTGTGTCTTCATCCGAGAACTTCTCCCTGCGGGGCGCGCGCTTCCTTCTCGCTGGCGACTTGAGAGGTGATGACGCTGGGTTGTCATTGACAGCAGCGGGGTCTTCATTATCACGCAGCAGCTTGGGCTTCTCCCACGTGGACTCCTTCGTGACCGTGTTGTAGTAAAAGTGGCGACCGGTCGTGCCGTCAAAGATCCGCTTGTAGCGTGACACAATGATCCTTTTCACGCGCTTGCGCTGCTGAAAGGCGCGGAAGAGCCGCTGGAACACGATGGCGGCCTCGTCTGGCGTCATGTTCGCAAAGCGCTTCATGCGCTGGATCTCAGTGGGCTCGCCCAGATCGTACAGCCTTTTGAGAAGAGCTGGTGGTATCCAGAGCACCTTGGGTTTCCCCGCTGGCGCGATGTCGAATGGCCCCTGCCTCACGACGTAGTACACCTGGTCCTTCTCGAGGTCAAAGTGCTTCTCGTACATCTTCATTAGGCGCTTCTTGGCAGCTCTGCGAACCAGACACCCACGTCGCTGAGCCTGAATGACGACCGCAGCCTCAAATTTTGTCAAAGGCGCCTTGATGAGTGGCAGGACGTCTGGATCGCGGATCGGGATGTCCACGTCAATGCCGATCTCTGCGGGTCGCTCCCACGAGACCTTGTCGTGCCAGAGGTTATAGTAGAAGAACTCGTTGTGCTTGATGCTAAACACGCGCTGGTAGTGCTTCTCTCTCGCTTTCTGCATCATCCGCCGCGCCTTCCTCGCACGATAGAGACACTGGAGCTTGCGGATGGCCTCGTACTCGCCCAGCGGTGCGCCTTTGGGTCGGTTTCCATGCAGTTGTTTCTCATGGAAACAGTGACGACAGACCCAGAGCTTCAATGGGGACGGCTGGAAACCCTCACAGCGCCAGCAGACGCGGCAGAGCGGGTGCACGATCGCGTCAATGTCGATGTGCTCGATACGCTGCGCCTCACGCGCTTCCTCCTGTTCGCGAGCCTTGCGATCGACTTGGGGCTCGAGCCTGGGGGGCGGTGGTGGGTGGTTGTTGAGACTCTTCTTAGCCGAGAAGCACGAAGAAGAGAGTGGCAAAGGAGGGATCTTGCGCAGGTCCAAACGCGGGATCACCGTTGGCTGTACACGCCACAGACGATGCGCCTCGTGCTTCTCATAGCTCTCGGCGTCACGGGAGAGCGTGTTGAAGATGACGAACGTGCGTCCACATGAGAGAGACGCGATCTTCCCAAACACCGAATTGTCCCGCAGCTGCAGCTTCTGCGGCTTGGGGCTGAACCGCTGGACGCAGCCCCACATGAACACGCTATTCTCCGTGGTCAACACGGCCGTGTGGTGCATCCCACAGGCGATCTGCGTGGCCAGCTCCTCGTTCACGACGCCACTCACGGGCACGCGGACGCAGTGCGGCTCATAGAGCACCTGCTGCAAGCCGGTCCCTAGCTAAATGAAGAGCATCAAGTGGCATACTTGTTTAACTTAGAGAACGATGGTCAGGCAAGGCGAAGTTTGTAGTCTCACTCTCTTACCTGTCCGTAAATGCCTGTGCCCCACGTGAACACGCGGCCGCTCGTCTCCTGCGAGCCCTCAGTGGCGATGCACGCGCTGTGCCACGTGCCACAGGCGATCTCCAGTACTCTAAGGCTCTCGAGTCGACCGCGCACCATCGCAGGCTTGCCTGTCTGCTGGTCCTGCCTGGCTCCTGCCCCTGCAGTCCTGAAGCTCCCGTGGCCGAGGCGGCCGCCGTCGGTACAGCCCCAAGTGAAGACTTTTCCCTCGGCCGAGAGTGCCATCGAGTGCATCGCGCCACACGCGACCTTGCGAATGTTGACGGCGCGCAGCAGCTCCACCTGATGCATCACAAAGGGCTTTGGGAACGCCACACTGCTGCCGTTGACGGTACTATGCTGGCCAGCGGATGTCTTGCCACTGGAGCTGCTGGTTGCCGTCGCGGTCCCAAGCTGCCCGTACGAGTTGCTCCCCCAGCAAAAAGTGACGCCATCATGGCCAGCGACCTCGTCACACACGGCGATCGTGTGGTGGCGACCGACGGCGACGGCGACCGATCTGTACGTGGCGATGGCGGCTATGACGGTCGCACGGTTCCTGGTCACTACGTTCGCCGACTCGGCGGGGAACCCCAGCTCGCCATGTGGGTTCTCGCCCCAGGAGAAGAGTTCGCCGGCCTTGGCGAGCGCCACGGCGTGCGACTTGGCGACACGCACATCCACGACGTGCTCGGTGCGCAGCGTGTACATGAACACGGGGTTCACAAGCCAGCGGCTCTCGATCGGGTCCTCGAATACGCTGCTGGACTTCGCAAGAGTGCTGCAGAGTCCGACTTGGGAGGACAGTCCGCCGGTCTTGCAAAGCCACAGCGCGCCTCGCGTGGCATCAATCGCATACACGGCATCCGAGTCAGAGCCCTATAAGAAGAGTATGGTGCGAACCAGTATGAGAGTGGAGTACTAGCGATACTACGAGCAGCAAGTACAACCCCACCGCAGTGACGCTCGTGATGCCTTTGCCTCTCAGTGGACGGATGTCGATCGGCTCAGCTTCAGGATACGCCTCGCAGAAGTACACGGTGCCGTGACCTGGAAGTGAGTTGTTCATATAATGGCTACACAGGTTAGCGAGACCTGCACCAAAAGTGTTCGACTCTGAGAGACAGAAAACACTTTAACCTTTGACGTGCGTCTCAAGGGCCTTGGCGGCAGCCTCGGCTGCCAGGTCGTTCACGCGCACGTGCTGGTCGAGCCAGCGCTGGATGCGGCCAAGCAACAGCACCTTCTTGCCCGTGGACGGCAAGTTGAGCGAGAGCGCGACCAGCCGCAGTTCCTCGCGTTTGAGCGTGCGCAGGTCCACGTTCCGCCAGTGGCTGCGGTCGCGCGCGTGGTGAAACGCGCGCAGCGCCTGGAACGACTGCGTCACACCCGAGCGGTTGGCGCGGAAGGCTTTGCGCAGCAGATGCGACCGGAAGCACTTCTGGATCATAGTGGCCGCGAGCACCTGGCGCCGCTTTTTGCGTCCCGGCCGCCATCCCGGCTGCAGTTTGGCCTTCACGGCGGCGTGGTGCCTGCGCTGGACGAGGTGCTGCTGGGCGAGCTCCATTTGCCCTTTGACTGTTTAAAGACTCACTAGAGTGGTGGATCAGCGGATCGCGGTCTCTCGAAGCGACGCGAGTGCCTGGTACGCAGGAGCTCATGGTATTTTCGTCGCCGCTGGTGAAAGCTGGTGTCGCTTGGCTTGAGGAGCTTGAGTCTGGTATCACTAGTCCAGTAGCGACTGAAGATGCTGGACCCACACGCAGACTTGTCTTGGGATCTCTTGATGAGGGTAAAGAATGATGCGAACGGATGGAGACAGCGAAAACGTAAACATGTGGTCCATTCACTACCATTCTCTAACCACTGTCATCTGCCTGCTACCATTTCATACTCACCCTTGTAGCTGTCTGGTTTTTCTTCACCAGTAGTAGTGCCACTTCAGGCCTTCAGGTCTACAGCCGCAGACAGCTTCAAATCAAAATCCCCCCTCCCCCTCGCGTTTCTCTAAAACACACCGACACACCAGCGCTGGTACTTGTCGTACCACTTTGTCCGCCAGTTGTCGAGCGACGCGTCGATGAGGCTGTGCACAAAGTCCTCGCACGAGTTGATGTCGAGTTCCGGCTGGAACCGCGCGGCGAGGCGCTCGACTGTGCCTCTGGGGTCCCCCGCGAAGCACGGAAGGTGCTCGTTCCCGTTCAGCATCATCTCGACCAGCAGGATGAACCGATGGCGGTACTTGCGCGCCACGAGGAACGCGCGCACGCAGAGCGACCGGAACTGGCGGAAGGACGCCGAGCGCGGGCCGCCCATGAGCTCCACAAAGTCGCTCGTGAGCTTGAAGGGCGCGCGCTCGAAGGCCATGTTGCCTGGGTTGTTGGACAGGATGAAACCGAAGTCGATATGGATGATGTGGCCTTCGGCGTCCAGCAGGATGTTGCCGTTGTGTCGGTCTTTCACCTGCAGCAGGTAGCACACAATCGCGTAGCCTGCCATGCTGCTCACGAAGTTGGACCGCGCCTTGCGGAACTCGGACGACGACGGGTCCCCAAAGTGCCGCACGAAGAAGTCGAGCAGCGTCGTGAACGCGCGGTCGTTGCGCTTGAGCGAGTCGATGGAGATCGTGTCGGCGATCGCCTCGACGAGCCCCGCGGTGGGCGAGATCGCAATTACATCGTACGGCCGCAGGAATACCGGTAGCTTCGCCTCTTCGAAGACCTTGGCGAACTGCTGGATGAGCTGCGCGGCCAGCTGCTCTTGGCGCAGATCGTCGTTGCTCTTGACGATGACCGGCAGCAAGCGCCAGCCAGGTTGTTGCCCATACTCGGATGTGGCCTGGATGCGGCGCTCCTTATCGGCCCAGCGCTCCGTGAAGATCACGAGTGGGTGGTCACTGCTGCCGCGCTGCGTGGCTGAAAGTGGCGCATCATCACCGCCAGTCTGTTCGTCCTGCTCGTCCATGAGCATCCACTTGCTGTCGCGCTCCGAGAGCGTCAGTAGGAACTGGTCCGTGCTGTCGAAGCGTACGAGCGGCCGCGGCGACGTGGGCGAGCCCAGGGACTGCGGAGACAGCGCCGCATCCGACTTGGGCGAGTACATTGAGTCTTCAGGTTCGTACTGCGCTGTTGCGTAGCCTGCTGCTGTGGCTGGGGATTGTGGGGCCACGCGGCGGCCGTAGCCTGCGTTCGTAATCGAGTTGTTGCCAGTCGTGGTATCGATCGTGAGGCTGAACTTGGACACTTCGCTGGAGAACGGTTGCTGGGACTGAGACGTGACATACGACGACGGACTGAGCATTTTGCTGTCGCTGTGGTCATTGTGGCCGCTAAGCAGCGCCTCGTGTGCTGTGCCTTTCGTGTCGCTGTTGTTGCTGTTCTTCGCCCCCGGCATCTTCTGCACCAGCGTGTCGATGAGTCCGTTAAAGAGCTCGCCCGGTTGCTGGATCGACGATGTGATGTGCTGCGAGAACGAGCGCTTGCGCGGACTTGTTAAGAGCTTGTGCTCGCTCCAGAAGCCCAGCTTCATGGCATCTGGGGACGCGGCCGGTGGGCGCTCAGCGGCGGTGGCGGCCTTGAGCAAGTCGCTTTGCGAGGACGACGAGTCCCAGAGACTGAGCGTGAACCCGCGGCCTTTGAACATGCTGCCGCGCTTGCGCGCCTTCTTGAGTTCTAATGGTGATGGGTAGCCCACTACTTCGGCGCACAACAAGTATGGTACGCGTTCCTGGAAAAACAAGTATACACACAAGAACAACGCAAGTCAGAAAACACACAGGGACTTGCGCAAGCAAACAGGCAAATATTTGTTTGATGCTTGCTACTCACCCGAGTGGAAAAAGTGAAGCTCTCGTCCACGTGAATGCGCTTGAGCCGGTGGTACGGATCTCCCACGGGCAGATACAGCGAGTTGCTCGGCAGGTACTGCAACTCAATGTCGCGCAACCACTGCCGCAGCTATTGCAACACGTAGCAATACCAACACATCACACAACATTGTCAGCAACACAAGCAAGCAAGTATACACAACAGACAAGCGAACAAGTATACACACGACGTACCATGATATTGCGCTGGTTGTAGGCGACCGAGCGCAGATTGGACGACAGGTTCGCGAGCGCCGTGAGGAACGTGGTCTCCTTCTCGAACGGGTTCGATGCACCACCGCCAGCGCCGCGTTCGAGGTCCGCGGTTTGGTCCTGGAACGTAAAGTACTGGTCGTCGTCCCGCTGTCCCAGCAGCGCCTCGACCTCGTGCGGCGAGCACGAGAGCAGCGTGTGGCGGTCCGTGATCATGCCGCTGCTCTCTCGGCCAGTTCGCTGCTGTTGCTGATTATCAAGACTGTTGTCCTTCTTGTGGCCCTGATGATCGCTGTCCACGGGCGGGAACTCTATCAGACGCGCCGGCGCCGCGCCACGGTCCGCGACCTCTTCGATCAGCATCTTGACGCGCTTGCTGTTCTCTTCTGTGGGGAACGCCGGGCTCGCGACGCAGTACGACTGCAGGTACCAGAGCACCTTGTGTGCGAACACGTGCGAGAGCGAGCACTTCTCCAGCAGGATCACGCACAGCTGCGGGCTCTGGACAAAGGCGCCGTGCAGCAGAAACGAGCAGAGTTGCGGCAGGTAGAACTCGAACGCCGGCGGGTTGCGCTCGTAGGCGCCCGCAAGCCGCTCAACTGCACCGTCGCGGTGCGCGTACAGCCGCACAATGGCCTCGAACGTCGGGTCCGTCTGCTTTTTCTTGAACTGTTTGACGAGCTGCGCCCACTTGGTGCGCCAGAGAGCGAGTCGGACGTCGTCGTGGTGCTGCTGCTGTTGCTGGTAGTGAAGCAAATTTGTGGATGAGGATGCGAGCAGACCGGCGCGCTCGCCCAGCACGTCGCGCATGAGTTTATCGTCGTCCAGACGGCCGCGGCTGTGGTTGAGCTGCAGGATGTAGCCGAACTGCAGCATGGCGCTGAAGAGCGAGAGCACCCAGAGCGTGTACACGTACGTGTCGCCCCAGCGCAGCCCTCGGAAGCGTGTGAACGAGCGCGCGTCCTGCCAGAAAATCACGGGCTGCAGACAGCTGAGCGCACACAGCACGGCCTCGAGCAGGAACACGAAGAAGACAAAGACACGCGTGGCTGGTGCGCGCTTGCTCGCCTGCCGGATGTACGTGAAGAGTGACACGCGCAGCAGCGAGAGCGCCGCCATGGCCGCCAGTGACTGCTTGAAGTGCAGCACCGCGCGCAGGTCCTCACGCACGAGCTCCGCGCGGTCGTTGGCCACCGGCGCGAGCGCGTACCAGAGCAGCACGGCCAGCTCCGCCGAGAGCGTCACGATGTTGAGCAGCCCCATGCGGTCGATCTATTGACTGCAGTCGGACGGACACTTGGCTGTGGCTGGTGCTGCTGCACACAGAGGCACGTACACGTACAGTGTACACGTAGACAGAGAGCCTCGTGGTCCGCCTGCCGCACCTCGCGCGTGCGTGCTGCTGCTGCGTGGGAATGCGGGAATGCGGGAAATCAGTCGCGAGATCTCGCGAATCAGCCAGCAGCCAGCGGCGATTTCTCCCCAAACATGAATGCAAGAGAGCATGATCTTTCTTTTTGTTTTGTAGGTTCTCATGTGGGTTTTTCAGCATTGACTGGTGGATTCTCACATACAAAATCCATGTGAGTTTGTCCAACTGACCACCAAACAGCGAGGTTTTGATCACTTTTGCTTTGAAAAAAAAACGGGCGGATCTCGGATAACGGAGCTTCAGATGTGAAATGTGAGCCATCGCCGTGACCCAAAATGAATGAACGCACACCGACGCTCACTCGACCCAACAAGCGAGACCTGCCTGTCTGTGTGCGCGTGCGTAGGTCTAAAGCAGCTCGCATGGGCTATTTCTTATTACGCGCCGCTCCTTCTTCACTTCCTCTCTGCCTCTTATGCGCCGCTCGTACTCATCTTCAACAGTAAGACAAGCTTCTCAGTATGGGCGATGGCGGCGATCTCCACCGCCACCTCCACCGTATCGACTGCCGCCACCGCCGCCATATCTATCACCTCCACCGTATCTATCGCCACCGCCGCCGCCGCCTCCGTATCGACCACCACCACGGCCACCTCCGCGACCGCCGCCATAACCACCACCGCCACCACCGCCTGGGCCGCCTGTCCAGCCACCAACGGGCGGCTCGGGCTTGCCTGCCAGTTCCACCTTGATGGTCTTGCCGCGGATCTCCTGACCTGCAAACGCGACAGTGATAGAGTTAGTATGGAGGCCTCAAGGTACGAATAGCCAAAAACATGGGCACATAGAGATCACACGCACCGTTGAAGAACGAGGGCGCTGTGCGCGCTGCGTTCGCGTCTTCGTAGGTGATGACGGCATCGCCCTTGACGACGCCGCTATCGTCGGTGTAGATCTTGATCTTGAACGGCCACTGGTCCTTGTAGCCGCGCTTCTGCTTCTCGCGCGCAACCACGCCGATCGCGCCGAACATTTCCTGCAGCTCGTCAGACGTGATGTCGCTCGGTAGGTTCGACACGTATATCCGCGCCCACGTCGGGTCGTTCTCGGCCTCCTTGGCGGCATCCCACGTCGAGGTGCTCGCGGGCTCGTCCGCGTCATTCTGCGCGAAATCTTTGTCCCCGTTCTGGCTGCTGCTACGACGATCCGCCGTCATCGGCTCGGATCGGCGCGCTGGCGGCGGGGAGTCGCTGGCGCCGCCATAGCGCGAGGACGACGAGTGCGCCGGTCGATCCGAATGGCGGCCGCGGTCGCTGCTGCGGTCGCGGGGTCGGTCGCGATCATTGCGGTCGCTGTAGCGGTCGCGCGAGGAGTAGCTGCTGCCGCCGCGATCGCTGCCGTAGCGCCCTCCGCCGCTGCTGCGGTCGCTCTCGCGGTCTCTACGGTCGCCGCCGCCGCCGCCGTAGCGGTCGCCTCGGTAGCCGCTCATGCTCCTCTTCGTGCCTTGTGCTGCTTTTTCCTTTCAGCCACACAAGTGGACTTGAACAATTGACGCAGTATACAAAATGTATATCCTGGGCATCTCCGGCGTCAATCGGCAAACAAGAAAGCGAGTCCTTCCGGAAAGTGTAAATATCCACGTCTCGATCTAATGTATGATTTAAGATTTTCCGGATAAGCTCAGTATACGCCTCGATTGAACGAGCCAGCGTGGATGGAATTAAAATAGCCTACGCTTCACCCCCGAACATGCCGCCCCTTACAAAAAGCAAGTCAAAGCGCTCGTCTCGCCTGAGAAAAACAGGACAACAAGAGCAGCACAGAACGGGAAACTCCCGCGGCGACGCAAAGCAAAGCGAGAAGCAAGCAAGTAAGCAAGAAGCGGCGCAAGCAAGCAAGCAAGAAACAAGCAAGCAAGTGCGATGGAGGAGAAGTCCAGGAAACCCGAAGGTGCGTACATGCGGACTGTCCTATGGCTGATGGCGGCGGAGGTCGCGCCTTGTTTCCCGTACGCAACGCCTCCGCAACTTGCGCCGATTGATTACGCCTGCGAACATGCGCTTGTATGGTGTAGTCGTGCTTCGAGTATAACGGTGTGGACTAACAACTGCCTGTGCATGCAGACACGCCGTTCAAGCAGCAGAAGCTCAAGGCGTGGCAGCCGATCCTGACGCCCAACTGGGTTATCGGCTCCTTCGCGCTCGTGGGGCTCATCTTCATCCCGATCGGCATCATCCTGCACACCGAGTCGGACAATGTGCGCTCGCCGTCGCTTGTGCTGATGGCGGTGGTGTTACGCACTTGCGCTTTATAGTATACTAACGCCTTGTATGAAATGACCTATTCACATAGGTGGTCGAGTACGCGATCCAGTACGACGGACAGGACGCGAACTTGACGCAGTCGTCCAACATCGTGGGTCTCGGCAGCGGCTGCTATTTGACATCTGAGGACGACGGCAACACGTTCGACAAGGACAAGCGCGGGTGTCTTATCACATTTGACATCGAGAAGGACATGAAGGCGCCGATCTTCGTCTACTACCAGCTCGACAACTTCTACCAGAACCACCGCCGCTACGTGCAGTCGCGCAGTGACGCGCAGCTGCGTGGCGACGCGTCGGCCAGTATTACGGACTGTTCACCGCTCAGGAGGACGGGCACGGCCGTGGTCAAGTATAACTCGACGGCCTCGACGCCGCTGGTGAGCACGCCGGACAACTACACGCTCAACCCGTGCGGGCTGATCGCCAACAGCCTCTTCAATGACATCTTCTGGGTCAACTCGCTCACGCTGCCCAACGGCGGCGCCAAGTACTACCAGGGTGACACGTACAGCGGCAAGACGCTCGTGAACCTGCTCGACCAGACGAACATCGCGTGGAAGTCGGACATCGACACCAAGTTCAAGAACATCCCCGAGGCCGACCGCGTGGACGGCAACCTGTACCTGTGGCAGAACCCGCGCTACCGCTACGTCATCCCGATGTATGCGGGCCAGCCGGCTGAGGCGAACAAGACTGCATGGACCACGAACGCGCCGTCCTACGGCGTGCAGGATGAGCACTTTATCGTGTGGATGCGCACGGCCGGGCTCCCGAGCTTCCGCAAGCTCTACGGCCGCATCGACACGGACCTGGCAGCCGGCACGAAGCTAGAGTTCCTCGTATCCAGCAGTACGTCCTTGTTTGCGTGCTTGCTTGCTTATTTGCTTGTGTGTTGTGCTCACTTGTTTTTTTTCTTGTGCAGACTTTGTGGTGACGACGTTCGATGGCAAGAAGTCTCTCGTGATGTCGACGACATCGTGGTTCGGTGGGCGCAACCCGTTCCTGGGTATCGCGTATATCGTCGTGGGCTCACTCTGCATGGTGCTCGCGATCCTCTTCTTCGCCAAGCACAAGCTCAGTCCGCGCAAGCTCGGTGACACGAGATATCTCGTCTGGAAGAACAACCACTAGGCGGCCAGCCAGTTGACTGACTCTGGCTGGCTACGTGGAGCACGCTGGCTGGTCGATCAGCCGGTTGACTGGCCAGCAGGCAGGTTCACCCCCGACGACGAAGCCCGTCACTCTATTCCCCAGAAGTCGAGCTTACGAGCACGGACGAACGAACGGACGGACGGAAGCGTGAGCGATCGCGCATGAGGCGAATGAACTTTGTTTTTTCTTCTTCCAGGATTTGTATTCCCCCTTCTCTCAATATCCCTTTGCCTTTCAAGCGAGATCTCGCCGCCTTCCTTGTCAGCGGCCGCGTTCAGACGCTTCTTTTCTCCACGGCTCGCTGCGAATCGATGCTGGCAGCCTTCTTTGATTCCATCCATGCTCAAATTGGTGTCGTTGTGGATATCGCGCGAACTAATCAGAATGACCTTTCGGATTTCTTTCTTCCCATTCGTCCGATTTCTTTTTTCACGTGAAGCAATAGAAGGATGGAGACATCAGCGGCGTCTTCGCAGTACGAGTACGAGCTGCTGGAGAAAGTCGGCAGCGGCGCGTTCGGCGAGGTGTTCCGCGCCAAGCACGCACGCTCAGGCCGCGTGGTGGCCATCAAGCGCCTGCGCGTGAGTGACGGCAGTGGTCAGCGGCTTGAGGTACTGCCGGCTGCGCAGTTCCAGGAGATCGAGGCGCTGCGGCAGCTGGAGCACCCGAACGTACGCCTTGTATTGCTCATGAAGAACCATGCCTGACTGTCCATGGGGTATGATAAGCGTATGTTGGCGATGAGAATGTGCAGATCGTGAAACTCTGGGACGTCTTTGCTGACGGCGCGTTCCTGTCGCTCGTGTTCGAGTACGTCGAGACCGACCTCTTCAGCGTGCGTGGTCAGCAAGCATAGTGCCTCAGCTACTTTGAACCCTCTGTATGTGTGCTGACGGTCATTGTTCTACTACTTACTACTGGCTCCCAGATCATCCGCCAGCGGCAGGAGCCATTCGAAGCCGCCGACGCGCGCGCACTCATGCGCATGCTGCTCCACGCGGTCGCCCACTGCCATGCCAACGCCATCATCCACCGCGTACGCATATCTTCATTCAGTCTACCAGTGTTCATACTGACACCTCTAGTTTGTATTGCTACAGGACCTCAAGCCTGGGAACTTGCTCATGGACGCGAATGGGATCCTGAAACTCAGCGACTTTGGGCTCGCGACCGTGTACGTCAACGCCAGAAAGAGCTATTCGCACCAGGTGGCGACGCGGTGGTACCGTGCACCGGAGCTGCTCTTCGGCAGCCGCAACTACGACTCCGCAGTCGACATGTGGGCGGTCGGCGCGATCTTCGCCGAGCTGATGCGCACGGTGCCGCTCTTCCCGGGCCAGAACGACATCGACCAGCTCTACCGGGTGGTTCAGGTGCTGGGGAATCCAGATGAGCAGCAGTGGCCGGTACGGATTCTCACTGCCGTACTGCTCGGCTTGGCCCAGGCACCTTCAATGGCTGAATAACAAATGGACGTGGACTGGAATGTGTGCCGCCTGTAGGACGCACACGAGCTCCCGGACTTTGGCAAAGTGTCGTTCCCACCGTACGCGAAGATCCCGTTCGCGCGCCTCTTCCCCGACGCGTCCCGGAATGCAGTGGATCTGCTCGAGAAGCTCCTGGTGCTCGACCCAAAGAAGCGCGTTTCCGCACGACAGGTGCGGTCGACACCGCTCTTTTTTTCATACACGGACTTGTCCACCTTGCCACTCGCGCTCACGCTCTTGACTACCACCTTGGACCCTCAGGCGTTGACACATCCATTCTTCTTTGATGGACCCGTTCACCTGCGCTTTCTTCCACTCACAGACCCGAAAGCCGGTAGCAGACGCCCAGGAGACGACACAGGAGAAAACTCGCAGCAGGAATTCGATGGACATGAGGACCCGTTTCTCGCGTCGCTCGGTCAACCTCTGAGGCTCACGACAAACCTGTGAACAATGACATACAGGATGCCTGGGAGCCAAACACACACACAACCCAATTCCACAAACACTCATATTCATCCTACCTCACCTCACGCTGCTTGCCTCATCAACACCACCTTTGTCTTGCTTCCTCGATTGATTCTTGACATTTTGACACCTCTCAACAAACGCCCTACCGGTCCGAGTCAGTGAGCTGCGCGGCGTCGATGAAGCGCTTCATCCACGTCTCTCGGCCGACGCTCACGGGCGCGCGGAAGCGCAGCATCTGGTGGCCCGCCTCGGGCGGGAACAGCTTGATCTTCATCTCATCCGTGCGGCTCTTGACAACGTTGTAGCCCGTGAGGCGCACGGGCGGCTCAATTGGCGGCTTGCGCTCCTCGTACGCACTCTTGGACTCGTAGCACTTGAGCGTCGCGTGGTCTAGCACATAGTAGAACTGGCGCCAGTTCTTGGAGAACAAGAACCCCTTCTCAAAGCGCTTGAGGTAGCCTTGGAACAGCCGGTTTTTCACTGCGACTTGGTCCATCGTGTTGATCGTCTTACGCGTCGCAAGCATCGTGCTCTGGTACAACGCCTGCTGGTCGCGCAGCGCTCTCTCAACCATGTCCGCCGCGCTACGGATTGAGCTCTCAAGCTGCATCGCCTCTTGCTGGAACTCGTGCTCAATCTCTGCGATCATCTGGGCCTCCTGCATGCTCAGCTCGGCGTTCGCCTGCTGCGCCGCCTGCACGCTCTTCTGCTTCATGACGAGCGACTCCTCGAGCTCCTCGATCTTGTCGCGCTTCGTGTCGCACACTTGGTCGAATCGATTGTACTCGTTCTTCGCGAGGATGAGCAAGCGGCTGCGCACCGTGCTCTGGAAGAAGCCGATCATGATCTTGGCGGCGAGCGGTCCGCGCGCAACAAAGTTGTACTGCGACACCATGGCCTCCAGGTTGTTCTTGTACGTGAGCAAGTCCACTGGGAACTTTGTCAGCGGGATGTCCGAGCCTTTGCCATCGCTCACGTGCATGATCGAGAGCGTGTTGCGTCGCATGGGCGCCGGCGCGCGCTGCTGCGTCTCCTTGTCGCGCTCGTTCTTGCTCAGCACGATCGCGTGCAGGTAGCGAATGAGTTCGGCGCAGAATACTGCTGATCCTGCCTCGTTTGCGCGCTCAAAGCGCCGCTTGACGTGCGCAATGCGGCGCAAAAGGTTGTTCTTGCCCACACTGAAGTTGAGTGTGCACACAAACTCCGAGTACTTGACCGACGTGCATCGGAGATCGAAGAGGAACGGCAGGATGACCGCCTTGGCTTCGTTCAGCGCTTCGCGGTGCAGGCTCTCGAGGGTCGCGTTGTCCACGGGCATCGACTCGCTCACTGTATTCATGTACGTCATCGGGATCGAGTATGCCTTGATGGGCGCATTGAAGCGCGTGAGCACTTCGTCCGGCGTCAGCTGCGCCACCTGCTTGCTGCTGTTGCGGATGTTGTTGTCATCGTCCTCGTTGTCTTCGTCTTCTGAGACTTGTGGCAAGCTCGAACCACCGCCGCCAATGCCTCCTCCTTTCTTGCCGCCGTGGTCGAAAAGCGAGAACTGCTTCGTGAACGCCCGCTCGGCGCGCTCCTTGAGGAACGTGAAGATCCCCGTGTTGAGCGTCGTGCCGGAAGCCGACGCCGCCGGACTCTGTCCTCCGTTAACAGAGCCGTCCTGCGAGTCGACTGACACCTGGCGCTTGAGGTTGCCGAACTCGTCAAAGGTCGAGAACTTGCCCTGTCCGGCGTTCACGACCGCCACCTGCTGGGTCTGCAGCTTGCGCTCCGTGATGTCGAGGAGGTACTCGGCGTTAAACGCAACCTTCTCGTACACGCCCAGGTGCGCGTGGAGCGTGTCCGTGTACTTGACCAACGCCTGGTTCACGAGCACTTTCCAGTAGTTGACGTACACGTTGTTCACGACGCGCTGCAGCACAAAGTTCGCGTTTGGGTTCGCGATCGCGCTGGCGACCGAGCGCATCAGATGCAACAACAGCGATCCATTTACGTACCGGCCAAAAAAGTGCTTGGGCTGTACGCTGTTGAGCGCGTGCGTCATGATCTTCGAGGACGTGAACGCCTGCGGACTCGCGAAGCCCTCGGGCGCAAGCAGTGAGTTGGACTTGAGTATGATGCAGTCGCGCGTGTGCAGCAGGCCGTTCATGATCATCTGTGCGTCCATGTCGAAGCCGTGCTTGCTCGGGCTCGTGAGCCGCTGCTCAAAGTACTTGGTCGCGCTCTCGCAGCCCTCCATGTCCTTCTGCTTGAGGTCGATCGCCGCCCACGTGAACTTAGGCAGCAGCTCCTTGAGCAGCATCGTGTTGTCCTCAGGTTTGCGACTGTCACCGTCCATGACCTGGATCTGCACAAAGTGCGAGAGGAACGCCATGGCGTGGAAACTCGCGCTCGTGATCGGCCCCGTGCGCGCCACGAACACGTGTGAGCTCAGCAGCACAAGCAGCGAGCCCCAGTACGGCTCCTTGTGCAGGTCCACGCGGCGCAAGATGATTGTCAGCGCGCTCGCGTCCTGGTCGTGGATCGTCTCGGCATGTGTGCTGATGTACACACCGCGCTCGCCCTTGAACGCCGCCGCTGAGACTGTAGCTGCTTCGCTCTCGCCGTCCTGGTCCTCGATGTGCAGCACGCCGACCAGCACGATCTTGCGGCTCGCGAGCCGTGTGCTCTCTAGCAGGTCCACACCAGCTCCGCGAAGCCGCAGCTCGCGCTCGACGCCATCTGCGCACGTGCAGAGCGGCGCGAAGTCGGCCACTTGCGCCATGCTTCCTACTGCTTTGCTTGCTTCTCCTTCGCTTGGCTTTTGTATCGAAACTTCGTGCGTTCGCGCTTTAGTGTGTTGCACCCATTGCTGTAACCTAGTTTTTATTTTTGTTCTAGGTTTAGGTTTGATCGAATTTAAGACCGTGATGCTGCTAAAGTAGCGAACAATAGAAACAAAACCTACCAGAGCAATACTAAAACGATAGAGGATGAGATTTTTGGATCGGAGTATTTACTGTTTGAAGTGTGATGCATTTATCTTTGGACTCGCAGCCTACAAACGCTGAGTCTATTCAGCAAATTCAGTACTATGTTTATTACCAACGACAGTGGGTTACACGTCTTTCCGCCAAAAACATCGTACTGCTTTAGCTGAATACACTTGAGTTTGTATGGTTGCTTATGATATGTTTTATTCTATACTCAGTAATAGAGATTTCTGGTATAATAAATAAAACTATTTTTTACTTATTTTCCCAAAATGTAGATATCCCTAGATTCTCATTTTGTTTTTTTGGTGACTTCGAGAACTTTTTCTAGCCGCTTGAGACCCACAGTTCTGAAGCTCGGCCGGAAGGCGAAGCTCTCTGTGGGAGCGACCGAGCGACCGAGCCACCGAAATATCGCTGCGCAACGAGCATGGTTCCGCGCGTCATGCACGATTCCTACCGAGAGACCCTCGTCTTCCCAGGTCCCAAAAGGTTTCGATACATCTCCTATTGGTTCATGGTGAATGCCACAACGCAAGCTTCTTCGATTCGTACACACCCAGCGTCCCTATGCTTCTGCTTTCTTCACTTGTAACAAGACCATCAGATCGCCACACAAAGCACATAACAAGACAACACATATGTGTGAGAAGGGAGGCAAAGCCACCAGCCGCAGGAGGACCTGGGACCTGGAGCACCGCGACATGACACGATCGAGCAGTAGAAGGTGTCGGCGCGTCACGCACTCCCATCACGGCTTTGAACTCTCGCTTGAGCGTGGAAGCGAAGTCACAACAGCACGGAAACTCGTAACGCTGTCGAAGGAGACCTCGTGCATGCGGAATAATGCAGATGTAGAATATAGTGTTTTATGCTGAGATTCCCCTTTAGGGTGACAAGAGGGCTGCTGTCATGCTGAAGACTGGAGCACGCGCCGAGCATACTGCACATAATTTCACTGTTATTGATACGTGTCCCTTCGATCCTTTTACGCTGCCTCAAATTACCCATCAAGTACAGCAGTGCTATCGGATGAAACGGGCGCTGAGGAAGTGATGGAGAGCTTGCCAAGTCAAAGCAGCACGTCGTCCACTCAAGGGTAAGCTGCCCATCGATCCCAATTATTTGTCAAGGCTATTCGGTACAAAGCAGGTCGAGAGTGTAACATGTATCATGCAGCCATTGCATTGATAAAAGCGCCTGCTCTAGATAGAAACGTGCGCGCAGTAGTGGTATGGGGTCATTGATCATTGTCTCAATTTGCTTCGCAGCAACCAATAGACTTCCTCGCTCCTCATCCCAGTTCAAACTACAAGATGTGGCCATCCTCGCGTCTCCTAATGTTCACGCTCATATCCTTCCTCGGCCTCTCCGCTTGTGCCAGCCCTGACTCATCACCGTCCAATTTGAGCTGCGTGGGCGGCCTCGCCACGTCCAAGTTCGGCAACACGTACACGAGTCCGTTCTACGTGACGAAGCTCAACCACGCAGACACGGCCTTCCGCCACGGTGACGCGCTCATCAACGACTCGCAGAAGCCAGTGAAATGGTTCGAGTGTCTGCTCTAAGTGAGGAGGAACGCGCTCGCAGTTATGGTGTGGGGTCCATTGCTCAGTAGCAGTGTGTTCATATTACGTATAGTACGGTATCGTGTGTTTTGTTTACTACAGTTAAGGAATGTAGAGTTTCGCAACTCTGCTAAATGAGACGTCGTGTGTTTGTTTGAAAGATGTTTCGTGCTGCTGATTTCCATCGAAGGCTGGCAGTCAGCGTCAACCTTATGCTGGAGACTGAACCAATATATCTGATGGAACGAGAGTGGAGCTGGAAGTGCGAACGAAACGTGAGTTTTCTGGGAGGAAGGGACTCCTGTGAATAGCGGAAGCATATTTAGAGAGACAGTGTCGCAAAATGCGCACACCATCACATACTCCGTGGTTCGAGGCGAGGCTACACTGTACACACTATCACGTTATTGCCGAAGTTATCGAGCCCTCCAAGGGCTCCTCAGCACAGCGGCATGATCGGTATTGTTGTTTTGTAACTAACTCACAGCATTGAAAGTTGATCGGGCGCTACCAGATGTTGAAGTTCACCATCGAACTTCTGACGAATTCAAAGTGCAGCGGCATTGTTTGTGGGCACATGAAATTGTGGGGAGCGCTGTCAAGAGAGATTGCAGCCCAGTGATTTGGTCGGGATGCTGGTCCATTTCAAAACCGGCTGCCGCCTATGACACTTGCAGTCTTGTACTTGAAGAAGAGAGAGAGAGAGCGATAGATAGATAGCGTTCGAGAAAACCGCGGAAGGGATGGCGTCTTGATGAGTGTCTGTTTCTTTGCTGCTCGATACTGAAGATGTGAACCGGACGATAGTTTCACAGATAAAACGCACGAACAAACAGCCTTTGTGTGAATTGAGTAATTACAAACTGCATTTCGTCAATTTCTCGATCCGCGCAATCCCCTGTGGTTGTTTTAATGTTTGCAAGCGCGATGTTTGATCGCGTTCGTGCTCCAGTCTTCAGCATAGCCTTTCTACCTCTGCCAACCTTCAAATTAGAGCTCAAAGCAGAAAACGAACAATTTCTACAAACATGACATCTTATTGGTTGGAGTTATGAAGCGTCACATACAGTGCTGGCCAATGCTATGAGGACACACATTTTTTGTACTTTTCTTTATCAATACTCGCCGTTTGAGGCTGAAAATTGGCCAGGATGAAGCTATTAGAAAACGCGTTCTGGCAGTGCTATCCGTTTGTTGAGCAGC